>CM024240.1:39995473-40176232 GCA_013421045.1 Propylea japonica
AACCTGGCAAGGAAATGTACATAGCTGATGCACTCAGCAGCTCAATGTATCATCTTGTGAAGATGATCTTCATTCACCATCATCACCCCGAGTATGATGCTCAAATAAATTTTGTAACCGAGAACTTCCCTAAGTTCGAAAAAACTTGATCAGTTTAGGCAAGAAACGAATAAAGACTCAGAACTTCAAATCACATAAATTATGTGCTTAAAGGTTGGCCAAACGCGCGGTCTCTATGCAAGGAAAACGTAAAACGCTACTGGAATATTAGATGAAATTATAACTATTAAGGTGTTCTCTATAAAGGAAAAGTATAATTGTTCCGAATACTTTAAGAAAGGAAATGCTCCAATTATTACATATATGTCATTTAGGTATTACAAAGACGAAGTTGAGAGCTGAGGATGTGTTGTATTGGCCCGGAATTGGCTATGATATTGAAAACGTTGTACTTTCTTGTGAAACATGTTCTAGATTCTCAAAAAATAATTTCAAAGACCATTGAAACCTCATTCTGTTCCTAAATATCCTTGGGAAAAACTTGGAATTGATTTATTGAGATTGAGAACAACAAATACTTGATTATAGTAGATTATTTCTCAAAATTCGTTGAGATCAGAAAACTTCTTTCAACCACTTCATTGAATGTAATTAAACATATAAAAATATTTTTTCGATACATGGAATACCACTAATTTTATTCTCAGATGGTGGGCCGCAATTCAATTGTAATGAATTTAAAAAATTTGCAAATGATTGGGGTTTTCAACATATTAAGTCAAGTCCACTTTATCCACAATCTAACGGAATGGTTGAAAGATGTATTCAAACAATAAAAACATTAATTAAAAAGTGTCACTATGATAATACCGATTTGGAAATAGCATTGTTAGAATACAGGTGTACACCAATATCAAATAAAATCTTATCACCGGCAGAGTTACTTTTCCAGAGAAAATTAAGAAGTTTTTTACCAGTCCATGAAAAATATTTGAATCCAAAAATTGTGAATTATAAGAAACAAAGGTTGTATTTCAAAGAAAAACAGAATTCAGGAAAAAATTTTTATGATAATAGAACGAAAATTTCACATCCTTTAAATATAAATCAAAAAGTGTATATTAGAAAAAATAAAATTTGGGAACCAGGAATTATTATAAGTAAATGTAATTCTAGTTCATATATGGTAAAAGAAACAGAAACAGGCGCTATTAAACGTAGAAATAGATTTTACTTGAAACCATATTATGAGAAAAATTTGAAATTGTATTATGATACTGATAGTGACATAAATGTGAAAATTCTAGAAATAAAGAATATGATGAAGAATTATCACCATCTACATCGAATGTAAAAGATGAAATTGTTACACCTGTTAAAAAGAAAAAAGATGTAAGTAATAATTGAAATATCTAAAAATGAAGAAAATGATGATGAATCTTTTGAAACAGTTTCATCTTCCTCACTTTCAGAAAGTGAAAATAAAAATATAACACCTGAAAAGAAATCTGTAAATAAAAGAGAATCCATTACAACTAGGTATGGTAGGAAAATAAAACAACCTACTAGATTCACACCTCAACCATGAATATGATTTGTAATTGTTTTCAAACCATAATGTATATAATGTAAATAGGAAATTATCATACTTACCTGTAAAATGTATTTAAAAAAAAATGGGAGATGTCATATAGTTATTATTATATTGTATGTAGTGCGCAGGTAGTGGGGATACACATGCATGTAATTGGACATATCAATTAATAAAGCAGTTGAAATTCAGACAACATCAAGTACGTTTATTAATATACCCAACATTATAAAAATACGTATATAACACTGTATAACACATAGAGTCTACATTACACAGCAGAATGACTTCCTTTAGGTCTGAGGGGTGAAACCACCCTTTGAATCTTAAAACAGTTCGAAATATGTTCAGGAAAAAAGTAACACTTTTGATCTTGAAATATTGAAATTGTATCACATAAGGAATCTAAATTCCAAAGCCAAATGACTTCCCAAGGGTCAAAAGGGTGAAAACCACCCCTTGAATGTTAAAACAGTGCGAAATGGGTCTTGGGGAAAAAAGTAACACTTTTTGATCTTGAAATATTAAAATTGTATAGCATAAGGAATCTACATTCCAAAGCGAAATGACTTCCCAAGGGTCTAAGGGGTGAAAACCACCCCTTGAATGTTAAAACAGTACGAAATGTGTCTTGGGGAAAAAAGTAACACTTTTTGATCTTGAAATATTAAAATTGTATAGCATAAGGAATCTACATTCCAAAGCGAAATGACTTCCCAAGGGTCTAAGGGGTGGAAACCACCCCTTGAATGTTAAAACAGTGCGAAATGGGTCTTAGGGAAAAAAGTAACACTTTTTGACCTTTAATATCGGAATTGTATAAAATAAGGAATCTACATTCCAAAGCGAAATGACTTCCCAAGGGTCTAAGGGGTGAAAACCACCCCTTGAATGTTAAAACAGTACGAAATGTGTCTTGGGGAAAAAAGTAACACTTTTTTATCTTGAAATATTGAAACTGTATAACCTTAGATATCTACATTACAAAGCAGAATGACTTCTCAAGGGTCTAAGGGGTGGAAACCACCCCTTGAATGTTAAAACAGTGCGAAATGGGTCGAAGGGAAAAAATTACCACTTTTTGATCTTGAAATATTGAAATTGTATAGCATAAGGAATCTACATTCTAAAGCGAAATGACTTCCTAAGGGTCTAAGGGGTGGAAATCACCCCTTGAATTTCAAAATGTACGAAATGTGTCTTGGGGAAAAAAGGAACACTTTTTGATCTTGAAATATTGAAATTGTATAACATGAGGAATCTAGGTTCAAAAGCAGAATGACTGCCCAACGGTCTGAAGGGTGGAAACCACCCCTTGAGTGTTTGAAACAGTGTGAAATGTTTCTTGGGGAAAAAAGTAACACTTTTTGATCTTGGAATATTGAAATTGTATAACCTTAGGTATCTACATTTCAAAGCAGAATGACTTCCCAAGGGTCCAAGGGGTGGAAACAACCCCTTGAATGTTAAAACAGTGCGAAATGGGTCTTGGGGAAAAAAGTAACACTTTTTGATCTTGAAATATCGAAATTGTATAGCATAAGGAATCTTCATTCCAGAGCGAAATGACTTCCCAAGGGTCTAAGGGGTGGAAATCACGCCTTGAATTTTAAAAAGTACGAAATGTGTCTTGGGGAAAAAAGTAACACTTTTTGATCCTGAAATATTGAAATTGTATAACATAAGGAATCTACATTCTAAAGCGAAATGACTTCCCAAGGGTCTAAGGGGTGGAAATCACCCCTGGAATTTTAAAAGTACGAAATGTGTCTTGGGGAAAAAAGTAACACTTTTTGATCTTGAAATATTGACATTGTATAACCTTAGGTATCTACATTTCAAAGCAGAATGACTTCCCAAGTGTCTAAAGGGTGGAAACCACCCCTTGAGTGTTAAAACGGTGTGAAATGGGTCTTGGGGAAAAAAGTAACGCTTTTTGATCTTGAAATATTAAAATTGTATAGCATAAGAAATCTACATTTCAAAGCGAAATGACTTCCCAAGGGTCAAAGGGGTGAAAACCACCCCTTGAATGTTAAAACAGTACGAAATGTGTCTTGGGAAAAAAAGTAACACTTTTGATCTTGAAATATTGAAATTGTATAACCTGAGGTATCTACATTTCAAAGCAGAATGAGTTTCCAAGGGTCTAAGGGGTGGAAACCACCCCTTGAATGTTAAAACAGTGCGAAATGGGTCTTGGGGAAGAAGGTAACACTTTTTGATCTTGAAATATTAAAATTGTATAGCATAAGGAATCTACATTCCAGAGCGAAATGACTTTCCAAGGGTCTAGAGGGTGGAAATCACCCCTTGAATTTCAAAAAGTACGAAATGTGTCTTTGCGAAAAATGTAACACTTTTTGATCTTGAAATATTGAAATTGTATAACATGAGGAACCTTCGTTCAAATGCAGAATGACTTCCCAAGGGTCTAAAGGGTGGAAACCACCCGTTGAATGTTAAAACAGTGCGAAATGGGGCTTGGGAAAAAAGTAACACTTTTTGATCTTGAAATATTGAAATTGTATAGCATAAGGAATCTACATTCCAAAGCGAAATGACTTCCTGAGGGTCTTAGGGGTGGAAATCACCCCTTGAATTTCAGAAAGTACGAAATGTGTCTTGGGGAAAGAAGTAACACTTTTTGATTTTGAAATATTGAAATTGTATAACATGAGGAATCTACGTTCAAAGCAGAATGACTTCCCAAGGGTCTAAAGGGTGGAATCCTAAAACAGTACGAAATAGGTCTTGGGGAAAAAAGTAACACTTTTTTGATCTTGAATTATTGAAATTGCATAATATGAGAAATCTTCATTTCAAAGTGAAATGAGTTCCCAAGGGTCTAAGGGTAGAAACCACCCCTTGAATCTTAAAACAGTACTAATTTTGTCTTGGGAAAACAGTAACACTGTTATACAATTTCGATATTTAAAGATCAAAAAGTGTTACTTTTTTCCCCAGACTCATTTCCTACTTCTTTGAGATTTAAAGGGTGGTTTCCCTCCCTCAGACCCATGAAAAGTCAATTCGCTTTAGGAATGTAGATTCCTTATGTTATACAATTATATAATAACCATAGGAATCTAGGTTCAAAAGCAGAATGACTTCCCAAGGGTCTAAAGGGTGGAAACCACCCCCTGAGTGTTAAAACAGTGTGAAATGGGTCTTGGGGAAAAAAGTAACACTTTTTGATCTTGAAATATTGAAATTGTATAACATAAGGAATCTACATTCCGAAGCGAAATGACTTCCGAAGGGTCTAAGGGGTGAAAACCACCCCTTGAATGTTAAAACGGTACGAATGTGTCTTGGAAAAGAAGTAACACTTTTTGATCTTGAAATATTGAAATTGTATAACCTTAGGAATCTACATTTCAAAGCAGAATGACTTCCCAAGGGTCTAAGGGGTGGAAACCACCCCTTGAATGTTAAAACAGTGCGAAATGGGTCTTGGGAAAAAAAGTAACACTTTTTGATCTTGAAATATTGAAATTGTATAACATAAGGAATCTACATTTAAAAGCGAAATGACTTCCCAAGGGTCTAAGGGGTGGAAATCACCCCTTGAATTTTAAAAAGTACGAAATGTGTCTTGGGGAAAAAAGTAACACTTTTTGATCTTGAAATATTGAAATTGTATAACATAAGGAATCTACATTCTGAAGCGAAATGACTTCCCAAGGGTCTAAGGGGTGGAAATCACCCCTTGAATTTCAAAAGTACGAAATGTGTCTTGGGGAAAAAAGGAACACTTTTTGATCTTGAAATATTGAAATTGTATAACATGAGGAATCTAGGTTCAAAAGCAGAATGACTGCCCAACGGTCTGAAGGGTGGAAACCACCCCTTGAGTGTTGAAACAGTGTGAAATGTTCTTGGGGAAAAAAGTAACACTTTTTGATCTTGGAATATTGAAATTGTATAACCTTAGGTATCTACATTTCAAGCAGAATGACTTCCCAAGGTCCAAGGGGTGGAAACACCCCTTGAATGTTAAAACAGTGCGAAATGGGTCTTGGGGAAAAAAGTAACACTTTTTGATCTTGAAATATCGAAATTGTATAGCATAAGGAATCTTCATTCCAGAGCGAAATGACTTCCCAAGGGTCTAAGGGGTGGAAATCACCCCTTGATTTTAAAAAAGTTCGAAATGTGTCTTGGGGAAAAAAGTAACACTTTTTGATCCTGAAATATTGAAATTGTATAACATAAGGAATCTACATTCTAAAGCGAAATGACTTCCCAAGGGTCTAAGGGGTGGAAATCACCCCTGGAATTTTAAAAAGTACGAAATGTGTCTTGGGGAAAAAAGTAACACTTTTTGATCTTGAAATATTGAAATTGTATAACCTTAGGTATCTACATTTCAAAGCAGAATGACTTCCTAAGTGTCTAAAGGGTGGAAACCACCCCTTGAGTGTTAAAACGGTGTGAAATGGGTCTTGGGGAAAAAAGTAACGCTTTTTGATCTGGAAATATTAAAATTGTATAGCATAAGGAATCTACATTTCAAAGCGAAATGACTTCCCAAGTGTCTAAGGGGTGGAAAGAACCCCTTGAATGTTAAAACAGTGCGAAATTGGTCTTGGGGAAAAAGTAACACTTTTTGATCTTGAAATATTGAAATTGTATAACATAAGGAATCTACATTCCAAGCGAAATGACTTCCCAAGGGTCAAGGGGTGAAAACCACCCCTTGAATGTTAAAACAGTACGAAATGTGTCTTGGGAAAAAAAGTAACACTTTTGATCTTGAAATATTGAAATTGTATAACCTGAGGTATCTACATTTCAAAGCAGAATGAGTTTCCAAGGGTCTAAGGGGTGGAAACCACCCCTTGAATGTTAAAACAGTGCGAAATGGGTCTTGGGGAAAAAAGTAACACTTTTTGATCTTGAAATATTAAAATTGTATAGCATAAGGAATCTACATTCCAGAGCGAAATGACTTTCCAAGGGTCTAGAGGGTGGAAATCACCCCTTGAATTTCAAAAAGTACGAAATGTGTCTTTGCGAAAAATGTAACACTTTTTGATCTTGAAATATTGAAATTGTATAACATGAGGAACCTTCGTTCAAATGCAGAATGACTTCCCAAGGGTCTAAAGGGTGGAAACCACCCGTTGAATGTTAAAACAGTGCGAAATGGGGCTTGGGGAAAAAAGTAACACTTTTTGATCTTGAAATATTGAAATTGTATAGCATAAGGAATCTACAGTCCAAAGCGAAATGACTTCCTGAGGGTCTTAGGGGTGGAAATCACCCTTGAATTTCAGAAAGAACGAAATGTGTGTTGGGGAAAGAAGTAACACTTTTTGATTTTGAAATATTGAAATTGTATAACATGAGGAATCTACGTTCAAAAGCAGAATGACTTCCCAAGGGTCTAAAGGGTGGAATCCTAAACAGTACGAAATAGGTCTTGGGGAAAAAAGTAACACTTTTTTGATCTTGAATTATTGAAATTGCATAATATGAGAAATCTTCATTTCAAAGTGAAATGAGTTCCCAAGGGTCTAAGGGGTAGAAACCACCCCTTGAATCTTAAAACAGTACTAATTTTGTCTTGGGGAAAACAGTAACACTGTTATACAATTTCGATATTTAAAGATCAAAAAGTGTTACTTTTTTCCCCAGACTCATTTCCTACTTCTTTGAGATTTAAAGGGTGGTTTCCCTCCCTCAGACCCATGAAAAGTCAATTCGCTTTAGGAATGTAGATTCCTTATGTTATACAATTTCAATATTTCAAGATCAAAAAGTATAACTTTCTTCCCCAAGGCCCATTTCGTACTGTTTCACTTTCAAGGGGTGGTTTCCACCCCTTAGACCTTTGAGAAGTCATTCTGCTTTGGAATGTAGATTCCTTAGGTTTTACAATTTCAATATTTCAAGATCAAAAAGTGTTACTATTTTCCCCAAGACACATTTCGTACTTTTTAAAATTCAAGGGGTGGTTTTCACCCCTTAGACCCTTGGGAAGTCATTCTGCTTTGGAATGTAGATTCCTTATGTTATACAATTTCAATATTTCAAGATCAAAAGTGTTACTTTTTTCCCCAAGACCCATTTCGCACTGTTTTAACATTCAAGGGGTGGTTTCCACCCCTTAGACCCTCGGGAAGTCATTTCGCTTTGGAATGTAGATTCCTTATGCTATACGATTCAAATATTTCAAGATCAAAAAGTGTTACTTTTTTCCCCAAGACCCATTTCGCACTGTTTTAACATTCAAGCGGTGGTTTCCACCCCTAAGACCCTTGGGAAGTCATTCTGCTTTGGAATGTAGATTCCTAAGGTTATACAATTTCAATATTTCAAGATTAAAAAGTTTTACTTCTTTTCCCAAGACACATTTCGTACTTTTTAAAATTCAAGGGGTGATTTCCACCTCTTAGACCCTAGGGAAGTCATTTCGCTTAGGATTGTAGATTCCTTATGTTATACAATTTCAATATTTCAAGATCAAAAAGTGTTACTTTTTTCCCCAAGACCCATTCCGCATTGTTTTAACATTCAAGGGGTGGTTTCCACCCTTTAGACCTTTGGGAAGTCATTCGGCTTTTGAACGTAGATTCCTCATGTTATACAATTTCAATATTCCAAGATCAAAAAGTGTTACTTTTTTCCGCAAGACACATTTCGTACTTTCTAAAATTCAAGGGGTGATTTCCACCCCTTAGACCCTTGGGAAGTCATCTCGCTTTGGATTGTAGATTCCTTATGCTATACAATTTCAATATTTCAAGATCAAAAAGTGTTACTTTTTTCCCCAAGACCCATTTCGCACTGTTTTAACATTCAAGGGTGGTTTCCACCCCTTAGACCCTTGGGAAGTCATTCTGCTTTGAAACGTAGATTCCTAAAGTTATACAATTTCAATATTTCAAGATCAAAAAGTGTGACTTTTTTCCCCAAGACACATTTCTTACTTTTTGAAATTCAAGGTGTGGTTTCCACCCTTTAGACCCTTGGAAAGTCATTCTGCTTTTGAACGTAGATTCCTCATGTTGAACAATTTCAACATTTCAAGATCAAAAAGTGTTACTTTCTTCCCTAAGACCATTTCGTACTTTTTAAAATTCAAGGGGTGATTTCCACCCCTTAGACACTTGGGAAGTCATTTCGCTTTGGAATGTAGATTCCTTATGCTACACAATTTTAATATTTTAAGATCAAAAAGTGTTTTTTTTTTCCCAAGACCCATTTTGCACTGTTTTAAGTTTCAAGGGGTGATTTCCACCCCTTAGACCCTTGGGAAGTCATTCTGCTTTGGAATGTAGATTCCTAAGGTTATACAATTTCAATATTTCAAGATCAAAAAGTGTTACTTTTTTCCCCCAAGGTCCATTTCGTACTGTTTTAACATTCAAGGGGTGCTTTCCACCCCTTTGACCCTTGGGAAGTCATTTCGCCTTGGAATGTAGATTCCTTATGCTAGACAATTTTAATATTTCAAGATCAAAAAGTGTTACTTTTTTCCCCAAGACCCATTTCGCACTGTTTTAACATTCAAGGGGTGGTTTCCACCCCTTAGACCCTTGGGAAGTCATTCTGCTTTGAAATGTAGATTCCTTAGGTTATACAATTTCAATTTTTCAAGATAAAAAGTGTTACTTTTTTTCCCAAGACCCATTTCGCACTTCTTAACATTCAAGGGGTGATTTCCACTCCTGAGACCCTTGGGAAGTCATTCTGCTTTGGAATGTAGATTCCTAAGGTTATACAATTTCAATATTTCAAGATCAAAAGTTGTTTCTTTTTTCCCCAAGGCCCATTCCGTACTGTTTTAACATTCAAGGGGTAGTTTCCACCCCTTAGACCCTTGGGAAGTCATTTCGCTTTGGAATGTAGATTCCTTATGCTATACAATTTTACTATTTCACGATCAAGAAGTGTTACTTTTTTCCCCAAGGCCCATTTCACACTGTTTTAACATTCAAGGGGTGGTTTCCATCCCTTAGACCCTTGGGAAGTCGATCTGCTTTGGAATGTTTATTCCTTATGATATCCAACTCCCATATTTGAAGGTCAAAAAGTGTTACTTTTTTCCCCATGACCCATTTCGTACTGTTTTAGGATTCAAGGGTGGTTTCCACTCCTCAGACCCTTGGGAAGTCATTCTGCTTTTGAACGTAGATTCCTCATGTTATACAATTTCAATATTTCAAGATCAAAAAGTGTTACTTTTTTCACCAAGACCCATTCCGCACTGTTTTATTATTCAAGGTGTGGTTTTCACCCCTTAGACCCTTGGGAATTCATTCAGCTTTCCAACGTAGATTAATCATGTTATACAATTTCAATATTTCAAGATCAAAAAGTGTTATTCTTTTCTCCAAGACACATTTCGCACCGTCTTAACATGCAAGGGGTGGCTTCCACCCCTTAGACCCTTGGGAAGTCATTCAGCTTTTAAATGTAGATTCCTAATGTTATACAATATCAATATTTCAAGATCAAAAAGTGTTACTTTTTTCCCTAAGACACATTTTGTACTTTTCAAAATTCAAGGGGTGATTTCCACCCCTTAGACCCTTGGGAAGTCATTTCGCTTTGGAATTTAGATTCCTTATGTGATACAATTTCAATATTTCAAGATCAAAAGTGTTACTTTTTTCCCGAAGACACATTTCGTACTGTTTTAAGATTCAAAGGGTGGTTTTCACCCCTCAGACCTAAAGGAAGTCATTCTGCTCAGTGATGTAGACTCTATGTGTTATACAGTTCCAATTTGTCCAAGTTAATATTTTACGGTTTTTTATTGGTGGTGTAAGAACCACCCCTTATATCTCTAGGGCGTCAATTTTTGAATTTGATATCTTATTTTCAACATGAATTTAAGCACACTTCAAAGAATATTGTACTCTTCATCTTGAGTAGTGTCAGCTAGAATTAAGTTGATGTACGCCAATGAAGAGTGCGATCGTGTATTTCCGTAACTTTTACCTGCTGGTTTTAGTTCACGCAGGTTTTTATGCAACACCCTGTACGATTTGGCTGGTTAACGAACTCAGCGGCGGCACTTGGGAACCGAACTCACCCTGAAAATCTCAAGTCTCTAGGATCTTTATTTATAAAATAAATTTCATTCGAATCGGAAATTTTTTATGGAAATTCACACTGTGGCCACAAAATTTCGCATAAAGCTTAAAATGAGCATCTCACATAATTATGGCCGCAACATTTCATTTCAATGGGTTTCGTATTGTTTGAAATATTGAGGAACAAAAATTTTGAATGGCAATATTTTATGGAACATCCTGTAAGACTTGGCTGGTTAACGAACTTAACCGAGCCATTTAAAAATTTCAAATCTCCAGGACAATTCCTTCGAAAGTTATTGTGCTAACGGCCGGACGGCTCCTCGGACAGGATTGAATTTTACCAAGAACCTATGTTTGAAACCATTTGCGGGTAAACATTCGAAAATTACAGACATTTGGGCATATAGCACTATTTAAATAGAACAAGCGCTCAAAAACGCTATTTCAACTAACAATCAGAAAAGCAAGTAGACACTCCAAACAGACTCCAAAACGACCAAACCAGCTTTCAATTTATTCGCAATAACGAAACCTGTGCAGGTTCGATCACAATAGGCAGTCCCAAGTTCGTTTGCTCAGTTTCTCAACAAGCAGCAATATTCTTAAGCTTCAGCTCACGATGTAGATGCTATATTCTCTGCAGGAGGCTTACTATGAGCATCTTGCACATGGCAGCAAAATTTCATTTAGATTTGTTTCCTTTTGTCTGAAATATTAAGGTACAAAAAGTTTGAATGTCCATATTTTATGGGACACCCTGTACGATTTGGCGGGTTAGGCAGATTATCATCAGTATTCAAAAAAGACTCTGACGAAATGATACTAGATGAATAATTTGATAATAGGTGTAAAAGCGTTAGATGTTTCATTACCGACAGGTATGAAGGGATTTACAATTCCGTAAATTATGGACAGAGCTCAAGCAATTGAAGCAAAGCAGTGTATTCTTACTTATACCATAATTGCATATTACGTGAAACTCCTAGCGATAGCAATTATGGCGAACATTCAGAAAATAATCTCTAATTTAACTATCAATCAGTAGAACAAGTAGACACTCCTAACAGACTCCAAAACGACCAAACAAGCTCTCAATTTATTCGCAATAACGACACCTGTGCAGGTCCGATCTCGATAAGGCAGTCCCGGGTTCGTTTGCTCAGTTCCTGAACAAGCAGCAATTTGCTTAAGCTTCAGCTCACGATCTAGATGCTATATTCTCTCGGTGGGATGATATTAAGTAGGCAAATGAAGTAGGTATATGAGTATATAGCCGACAATGCAATTTCGTGTTTTTTCCCTTTTTGCCTCCTCCGTGATATTATCTCCCGAGTGGAGACTGGGACGTATTACCACCCCCGGAGAAATTGGGATTACAAAAGGGGGGCCGCTTAGATTACGAATTATGGGGGATACGTTAGATCGTAACTCATCGAAATAATGCGATGCCTCTCTTCAAGCTCCCATAATGGGAACAGTGGTCCACTGCTTAGGGAAATTGCCGCTTTCAAACGACGGGGTCTTTGAAATGGCATATCGGTCGTGATTAAAGGTTGTTGCTCGAGATCGAATTGGTGTTGGAATGGCGATTACTTAGACCTGGCGAATCTATACACCGCCATTTAATCCTACTGATCCCATTCGGAGAGAACGAATGAACTGTCCTAACGGGAATTTTTCTTTGTACCCTCTTCTGACCTAATTTTGTTTCTGAATTGGTTTGTATTTGCGAGGTTAGTTCTAGTAAAAACATGCTATTTCTGAATTCATGGAAACTTTTATTATTTTCCGAGACAATCGGTTAACTAGAGGAAAGAAAAAGAATCTCACACAATTTGGATAACTAGAAAATGAGGCAGTTGTAGACCTCGATTTCTTTGAAATGGCATATCCGTCGTGATTAAAGGTTGTTGTTCAAAATCGAAATGGTGTTGGAATATGGCGATTACCTTGCGAATCTATACACCGCCATTTAATCTTACTGATCCTATTCGAAGCGAACAAATGAACTGTCCTAACGGGAATTTTTTCTTTGTACTTTCTTCTGACCTAATTTTGTATCTAAATTGCGAGGTTAGTTCTAGTGAAAACATGCTATTTCTGAATTCATGGGAACTTTTATTTTCTTTCGAGACAATCGGTTAACTTGAGGAAAGAAAAGAATAAACCAGAATTTGGATAACTAGAAAATGAGGCAGTTGTAGACTTCGATTTCTTTGAAATGGCATATCCGTCGTGATTAAAGGTTGTTGTTCGAGATGGAATTGGTGTTGGAATATAGCGATTACATAGACCTGGTGAATCTATACACCGCCATTCAATCCCACTGATCCCGTTCGGAGAGAATGAATGAAATGTCCTAACGGAAATTTTTCCTTTGTACTCTCTTCTGACCTAAGTTTATATCTAAATTGGTTTGTATTTGCGAGGTTAGTTCTAGAGAAAAGATGAGAGAGAGAGTATATTTTTTATTGCTTGGCAAATGGCTAACGACTTGAGTCTTTCTGCCAGAGTTATTTACATTTTGTTTACATTAATATTATGTTGAAATAATAAAGATATTCGGTTTGAAAAAAAACAATATATGACAATGTATAAAAAAGGTAATTCTATATGTTAATGTCTACAGTTGGGTTTCTATAGGTCCTTTATTGCATCTATTAGTGGCTTAGTTGGGTACTTTAGTCTTTGTTGTCTGCCATCATTCTCTTGTATTGTGGCGCTATGTAGTATTTGTAGGTTGTAGGGATTATTCACTAATTTCCTTTCTAATGTTCTGAATCTACTTAATATTGGTTCTATCTCCATTTTCTCATATAGTAGGGTGTTTGGTGGCTTATAGAGTGAATTTTCTGGATGACGTATTTGGCTCAATGTTCTCATGCTGCTGCGTTCTGCCACTTCGATATTATTCAGGATGAGTCTTCTAGCGTTGCTATATGAAAGAGATCCATATTCAGGCATTGGTCTACATATAGTCTTGTAAATTTTTTTAGGCTGTTCCGGTGTTTATGCCACGGTTTTTGTATATGAGAGTCCTGAAATGCTTTGATCTAGCAATTATTTCTTCCTCCTTCTTGTAGGAACGTATCTTGAAGTTCATCTTATTATCTATGGCAATTTCTAGGTACTTAGCATTATGCACTGTTTTTATATTTCGTGTTGGAGCATATTCATCGTTGGTGATGAGTTAGATAGTCTGTGACCAAATATAATGAGTTTGGATTTCTCCGGATTTGACAGGATTCTCCATTTTCTCATCCACATCATGATTTTGTCACAAAGAACCTGTTGTTTTTTAAAGCTTCCATTAGGTTTTTGTTGTGTGTGATAATTGCTGTATCATCGGCATACTGAAGGATAGAGCTTTCAAGACCGTTTCTTATTTCGAGGATGTCCTAAACCTAGATGTTGTATAATAGAGCCCTGCGGAACGCCTTGTTGAGGAGTAAATGGCAACGAGAGATATTTGTTGATCTTTACCATAATGCTTCTGTCTCTCAAAAAATCGTGAAAAGATGCTATTTCTGAATTCATGGGAACTTTTATTATTTTCCGCGACACTAGAGGAAAGAAAAAGAATATCACACAATTCGGGTGACTAGAAAATTAGGCAGTTGTAGACCTCGATTTCTTTGAAATGGCATATCCGTCGTGATTAAAGGTTGTTCGAAATCGAATTGGTGTTGGAATATGGCGATTATTTAAACCTGGCGAATCTGTACACCGCCATTCAATCCTACTGATACCATTCGAAGCAAACGAATGAACTGTCCTAACGGGATTTTTTTTTACTCTCTTCAGACCTAATTTTGTATCTAAATTGGTTTTTATTTGCAAGGTCAGTTCTAGTGAAACATGCTATTTTGAATTCATGGAAACTTTTATTATTTTCCGCGACAATCGGTTAACTAGAGGAAAGAAAAAGATTATCATACAATTTGGATAACTAGAGAATGAGGCAGTTGTAGACATCGATTTCTTTGAAATATATTCCGTCGTGATTGAAGGTTGTTGTTCGAGATATAATAGGTGTTGGAATATGGCGATTACTTAAACGTGGCGAATCTATACACCGCCATTTAATCCTACTGATCCCATTCGAAGAGGACGAGTGAACTGTCCTAACGCGAATTATTCCTTAGTACTCTCTCCTGACCTAATTTTGGAACTCAAAACGGTGCGAGGTTTGTCCTTGTAAAACACTATGAAAATTGCACATTAAAATATCATAAATTGAACATTAAATGGGTCATTAATGTTCAATTTCGTACACATTAAAATCAGATTCTATTTTTAGGTCGGCGAAAAAAAATTTCAAGCCCCCAGTAAAACACCAAAATACCTAAGCAAACTATACGTTAAATCACAGAACATAAAATACACCCAATGCTTTTATTATATGCTCTGTGGTTTATACCAAAATTATTCATCCTTGTTTGAAGTCAATGTTCTCTCTCACACATCCTGTCCATCCTTTTATACGTCAATGTACCTATCCTGAGAGGTTACCTTTTATTTGAATCAGCTTATATATTTATATATTAACGATTTGACCTGGACTTTCAGCCGAATGTAGAAATCGAATAGAGTACGACAACCGAAATGATTCAACTTACCCCATTCGGTGAGAAATGTGGCCAATTTTCTGTAGTACGTGTTCATAACTTGAACGAGTATAGAGTACACAATACTGGGTAGAGGCACTAGACACGTGTAAGGTTCCTCGAATGTCTTCGACCAATTTTCAATCCAGAAAGAGCTCAACATCACGAAGAAAGCAGCAATCATACACAGGAATACAATAGGTAGTGACACGCAATACATCTGAAAGAGAAGGATGACGGTATATGTCAGAAAAAGTTTGCTTTTCGATACCTTTTCTATCTAATCGTTTCTTTTCGAAGTTGTACTTCTCTAACCTCTAGAATTCTCTCATAATAAAAGAAATATTTCTGGAGTGGAAAATAATTGATAGCGAATATTTGACTGTTTAGGTCTTCACGAGGACTTGACGGAAATTCTTCATATTATGATAGAAGTAAAACCCTTAATTTCCGCTAAAATTCATTTGTTCACACAACAATTGTTTCGTCACATTATTGACTTCATACTTCATTCTTGCTGAAGTATTTAGTATCTAAACACCGAAGGTATTCATTCAAATAGTTATAAGTTTCAATTTTGTGAAAGCGGCGAGACAGGGTTTTTTCTACCTGTGCTCTGGTATCATACTCCAGAATAGTATGGTACACCGTTTTGCATTAACCTCAGCTAAGGACTTTTTGTTTCATGTATTGTATTTGCTAGCTCTCAATTCAAAAGAATGCATTGATATGGTTCAATTCTATAGTTATAAGAGTTATAATAATGTAAATAGGTAGACTGGAAAAAAAATGAGATGAGTGTTTCCATGAAATGATCAACGGTCAGTGAGAAAAAAATTAATGAAATAATGTCACGAAAGATCTTAAAATTAATCCACCCTGAGAAGAGTCAATATTATATCATTACAAATTAGCATAGGAAATTGTTGGATCGTGTAATTTTACATCCAATCTAAAATTAAAATAGATTACTTCAGGGCAAATGTAGAAAACGAGTGTAATAACCCAAACCTTTTGGAAGCATCACAACGACCAGATAGACATGAACAAATCCCCGTTATTAAACTTTTTTTAATGAAACCCAGGAATTCCATAAAGGGTATAGCTATAGTCATTCGTTTTTCAGTGTTCTTCAGAAGTGTTCACCGCCATTTTTCGACATAAGATGTCTTCTTTGGACCTTTATATCCTGAAGTTTTCTCACATTTTCAAAATGGGTGGAACATTATGAAAAAAATTAAAACTGTTTTAATTTTGTAATTCAGCAGATATCCATCAAATTTTGTTGTAGTAATATTCATATCGGCTCCCTGAACAATATAAGCGAAAACAACAACTGGCAATCTGACTTAATTTAGAAGAAAGAAGTCCCAAAAATATTTCACAGAGTTACTTTTCTTACTACAAAAAAATACTGAATTGCTTCTCTATTAAGTTAAAATTCTTAATGAACTTTTTACATAAAGATTTGATTCAATTTATTTCAAAAATATGCAATATGCAAAAACATCGAATTAATTCGAGGGAGAGCCCGTCGTAGTAGGTTTAGCAAAACCGCAAATTCTTTTGCGCGAATATGACGCTACCAGCAATACCAGCTATAATGTCTTATGTCACTTGCCGAAAGACTGTGCATTAGTGTCAAACGTACCATTAGAACTGCAGGTTTTCCCCCAAAGTTTTTCGATGTTTCTGCAATAATTATAGAATAATTTTGAGATAAAATGAATCAAATCTTCATGTTAAATGTTTAAAGAGGATTTAAACTCAATAATTCTATAATTCAGTGTTTTTGTATTAAGAAAAGTGAATTTCGAGTGAAATATTTTGGGATTTTGGGAGCCCATATCTTCTAAACTAAGACAGATCGCCAGTTTTTTTTAATATTGTTCAGGGAGCCAATATGAATAAAACGGCACCAAAATTTCATCTGCTGAATTCCAGAATTCAAACAATTTTAATTATTTTTCATAATTACAGGGTAAAAAGGAGCAAAGAAAAAATTTTATGTCAAAAAATGGTGGTGAACATCGAAAAACAAATGGCTAGTTTCATTTTATTTTCTAAAAATAGATTTATCAGCTAAGATTCATAAAAAAGAATCTATTTATTCAATAGAAAAGAATCAAGAAAAAAAATTATTTCTCGAAGATTTTGGATTCCCCTATTTCACTACCAGTTTTTTTTTTCTAGAAATAGATTTTTCAGCTATGATTCAAGGAAAACAATATATCTATTTCTTTAATAGCAAAAAATCAAGAAAAAAAATCATCACTCGAGAATTTTGGATTTCACTATGGAAAAAAATGAAATCCAAATCGAATCGAATGTCTAATCGACCCCCTCAATAGGTATGAATCGAAAAGGCCGCGGGGGCAGATGTACCATTGAAACCCGGCATTACCCTTTGTTTTCACCAAACTTTTTCTGTTCGCTATGTATTTAAGGCATTTAAGGCAAACAATGTTGAAAGATTAGTTAGTATAATGATAGTAATCACCAAATGAAGTCCATAATTTGACGAAACTATTGTTGTGTAAACAAATAAATTTAAGCGGCAATTAAGTGTCTTATGTCTATCATAATAATTGATATAGATATTACCTTAAAGTATGTTTTGTATCGAGGATACTGTGGACTGCATTTCCCAGTTATTGGATCTTTTTCCATCGTTCCTCGAAAATTCGCACGTGGTTCGTCAAGACTTGTCATTCCTATGGTACCCCATTTGAAGGCTAGCTCGTTGCTTTTTCTCCTCCAAAGCTGTTGATTGAAAAATTCATTATGATTGATAAATATCGAAAGCCACGATGGTTGAGATCAAAAATCGCCTTGTTTCAATGAGGGCTACCGTTTCAGTCGTAGATAGGAAAAGGGGTAGATTCCGTAAGAAACACTGAAAATGAAGCCAACATATCCTCTTGTTTATGTTCACGTTTCTCCGGAAGGTTCAAGTTTAACTGAGTTATTTGAGATTCGTCAGTCGAAATTTGTGGGTTAATTATATTGTACCATATTGAATATGTCTTCTGAATGAGTGATATGTGGTAAATATACTGAAAACTAATATATTTGTTCTCTGCATAGGTGAGTGTTATGTTTTTCATTTCATTGGCGCACCCATATTTACAATATAAGACCTATAGTTTTCAATAATTCATTTTGCATGAATTTTCCAATTACTTTATTCACAAAACACGTATTTGGTGTGTTTTGTTTCCCACTGAATTACCATATAGTATTTATTATTCCATTATATTCAGAATTTTGTGTGAAAATCAATCGAAATCAAGTTGACGATACATTGAGTATAATTTATAAGCAATTCACAGCTCAACATCTGTTACAATAAGATAGATCCCTTTCTACCCTATCAATGAAAAGCCAATGACCGACGTGGAAAATGGTAAACAATAATTATACAGGTTTTGAAATTCACTTCGTAACCATACTATATTCAATGCATCAATCGGAGAACAGTGGAATATCCGAAAGATTATCGTTGGGAGTGGCTTAATTCAAGCAATATGGCAGGGAACCTGCAGTACTCGCATCGCAATATTTACTGTGTCAGACCCTAGGAGGATAAAAGAGAAATGGAGATGACATTTTCCATTAAACTCTAGGAGGATAGAAGAGAAATGGAGATGACATTGTCCATTAAATGTACAAACTAACCGGGACCGGAGTGGGGGACAAGATTTCGAAAAGCCACGCCACCATAGCACCAGTTTCTCAGTCAATCTGCGTTACTCGGTACTTTGCACTGAAGTAACGTGGTGCTAGCCAATTCCCCACCACTTGGACCCAGTTTCTTTCACGATGTCATCTCCATTTCTTTTCTATCCTCCTAGGTCAAACCGCCGAAATTCTCAAGTATTTTCGGTTGACTACCATGTTGCTTGAATCAAGCGACTCCCAACGGTGGGAGGGAGACAACACTACATTTTCGCAATCTGTCATTTATTTTAATTTAATTTTAAAAAGGGTAAATATTTGAATTTCGGTAACAAGCAGATATTGACCAGATTTTAGTGTCATTGTATTCATTAAGTTTTTTTGAACAACATTAGTAAACCAATAGGTGGCGGCGTGTCTTAGTTCAGAAAATATGGGACCCCAAAGTTACAAAAATGTTTTATCTTCACGTCACTTTTATCACGTTAAAAACGTAAATTTACTGCTCCAATTTAGTCTACAAATCACCTTCGAACATTCAAATAAATATTTCTAACGCATTTTCCAAACATCAAGAAGTCGTTGTTGCCTTGTTTGATATCGATCGAGCCTTCGACACTTTACGCAAATCCTCCATAATGAAACGCTTTGAAAGGCATCGGCATAAATAGAAGCATGTATCATTTCATAGAAAACTTTCTCACTAACAGAACATTCAGGGTCAAAGTAAATGGAAAAATCTCACTTCCATCTATTCAAGACAATGGAGTCCCACAAGGATCAGTCCTTAGTCCCACCTTATTTATCCTTGCAGTTAATGATATTTTGGCTGAAATACAGTTGCCTGTGAAATGTGCTTTATACGCAGACGACTTAATGATTTACTATCATGGTAAACATTCACAAACAACCACTAAAATTATACAGAACACAATTAATCAACTATGCAACTGGACAAACGTACATGGTCTACAATTCTCTTCCACCAAATCGAGGGTTATGAAATTCTCCAGTCGTTCTACGAACGAATCAGATCCAAACTCATATTAAACGGAACACCCATACCCGTAGTTCAGAAATATAAATTCTTGGCCTAATTTTTGATACAAAACTGAACTGGACGTACCACATCAAGCATATCAAAGGAAAATGTCTTAAAAAGTTGAACATCCTCAAAATCCTATCTCATCATACCTGGGGTTCTGATGAAGTCACCCTTTTGAAAATATATAAAACTCTCATACGCTCAGTACTGGATTATGGCAGCCAACTCTATATGACTGCGTCAAAAAGCCTACTGAAATCTCTTAACAGTGTCCAGAACGCTGCTCTGCGTTTGTGTCTCGGAGCCTCTAGAACCAGTCCTGTCGAAACCCTGAATCGCGAATCAAACGTAATCCCCCTGCATATGAGACGCATGCAACTTCTACTTTCATATGCATCCACAGTATCAGCCAATACCCAAAATCCAGCATATTCGCTCATCAATCAGCTCAAAAATCCGACAACACAACACCCAATAACTAGACAACAGTCAGTCACACAAATATTGCCTACTATATCAGGGAATATTAATCTCGAACGTACAACCAAATATCGGTTTCAAAGATTCCTCCTTGGATTAAACTACTCCCCAAATGCGATTTATCATTGCAATCCCAGAATAGAACTATGAATTGCTCAAACATACCTTTCTTGATCGCATCAATGCAAAATATTATGACACCATTTTATACACAGATGCATCTCACAATAGCACAGGAACCTTTACAGCAGTTACTACCATAGATACAATTATACAGCTTAACCGTCTCCCTTACCACTCGTCAGTCCAGACAGGCGAACTATATGCTATCCTTCAAGCCTTTCTTCTTATAAGCAACACAAGCAGACATACTGCAATATGTACCGATTCCCTATCCTCCATAAACTGTATTCGAAATATATATACAAATAATCCCCTCGTACAAGACATACACGATCGCTATGCAAAACTTTTCAAGGAAGGAGTTCACGTAACAATTATTTGGGTACCATCTCATGTGGGCATAACTGGGAATGAAATGGCCGACCAGGGTGCAAAGCAAGCATCCGAAACCCAACTAGACGAAGAAAAATTACAGTACTCGACAGATTCGAAACAACATTTCAAAAATTACATAAGAAACTTATGGAAACAAGATTGGACAAGATCAACCTCCAAACTGAGGCAAATTACTGACTCAATCGAACCTTTTCATATACCAACCAGAATTGGCAGAAAAAGTCAAACAGTTATCAGAAAATTACGCATCGGACATACCACACTAACCCACAAACACATAATTCTGTCAGAAAACCCTCCAGTGTGTCAGCATTGCCAACAAACTATAACAGTTAAGCATATTCTGATTGACTGCCCCAACTATGCAAACTACAGAAGACAACACCACATTGGAACAGATTTGAAGAAGATCCTGGGAGATGAGAATCAGCTAGACAATCTGATATCCTATCTGAAAGACATAGATATATATTATAGTTTGTGAATTCACATATAAGCATTATTTTGTAACCTTATTGTAATTGATTATTTCGTGTCAATAGCCCTTGTAGCTGAGACACGTTTTCTTTAAATAAAAAAAAAAATATTTGATTAGTTTTATTCCTGGTGAATTCGAACATTAGTGCAGAAACATCGAAATTCTAGAGGTTCCGCATATCTACAAATTCGAAGGAAAGTCCACCGTTTTTAAAGGTATATTTGTCACTGCCGCAGATTCTTTCGCACGAATATGATAAGATGCCTATCCGTAAATCCCGCCATCATTTGAGATGTCAGTCGCCGAAGGACGGAAAAGTGATGCCAAACTTACCACCTCCTTATTATTCGTGGATATTGTGGTACCTCTGGAATTTCGACGTTTTAGCATTAATTATTATTGAATATACCTGAGATGAAACTGATCGACTAGTTATTTGAATGCTCGAAGGTGATTTGTAGACTAAATTGAAGCAGTAAATTTGTGTTTTAATAGTGAAAAATGACGTGAACATGAACATTTTCTAAATAGCCACTCAGATTCACTAATGTTGTCAGAAAGATACAATGACACGAAAATCTGGTCGATATCTGCTGGTCACCGAAATTCAAATATTTACCATAATAAGTCTATGGAATTGTTACTATTCTTTGTTTTCAACTTCAATGAAATTGACAACCAAGACCTCACACTACACTAGCACCTCTAGCGTTCGCGTTAGCTCCCTTTGAATTTATTTGGGCGAAAAATGCCTCACGGCTTTGATTCTCAAGAACCACGAGTATAAAGTTAAGGGGAAATCAAATCTTGTAGCATCATCTCAATACGCTGTAGGACCGAAGAAAAGGTTCCAGTCTTCAGACTGAGAAAAATTAAAGAAAGCCCTGATGAAAGGTCAGAAGCTTTTTTGGACAGAATTGGTGATCCCTGAACTACAACTTTTAGACCCTATGTGATAGTAAAACATAAATGGCACATTGCGGTCATCATTTTTGAAGGAATTCATTCTGCCGTTAACCGCATTGCCCTATAGTCTTTTGTTTTCGAGTTATAAGCCAAAATTGTCACTTGGGCAATTCCTATTTTGGTATTTATCTCCGTTCCTGTTTTTGCTATAAACTTGAAATGAAAATATTATACAGACACGTTTCTGATAGGAATCCAGTGGCTTCATTAATTTTTATGAGGGGTTTCCCTTCTGATTTATTATATGAAATTTTTTTTTCTCATGTAAACAATAATGTATATTTGCTTAAAAATGATTACCGTTTTTTTCTCTTTTCAAAAATATATAACATGTCATATATCCTTCTTAAGTCAGTGGTGACGCTTGGGAGGGCATGGATTTGTTTCTAGTTTATAGCACAAACAGAAACGGAGAAAATGACCAAAATTGAAATTGCCCAAATGTAAATTTTGGCTTATAACTCGAAAACAAAAGGCGATAGAGCAATGCGGTTAACGGCATATAAAGTTTATCGAAAAAAAGAAAACCGCAATGTGCCATTCATATTCCTCTATCTCATAGGGTTAAGAAGCTGTAGTTCAAGGATCGCCAATTCTGCCACCCTAAATCCACTAAAAAAATTATCGACGTAGCATAATGTTTGTACATCACTGAAAACGAAAATTCGATACGAAATAACCGAAAGATATTTCGGAGCCACAATCAACGAATTTACGCATATACCTAAACAAACGATCCGAATACACTCTGTAATCTGAAAATCCGGATTTTAACTACCCAGGGCGAATCCTGTAATCCCAGAGGTTGACAAGGAATTTCAGTTAGTAGAATAGACAAAGTAATGGATTATCTAGTCCTGCCACCAGTTCATACTCAAACAGCTCGACCCGAATGTTCACATTCATAGAAACTTTATCTTGATATTGACGTTGCTTGCCGGATTTGACTTGCGGAACAGAAGATGAGGAAGTTCAAGAGTTTCGATATCAAGTAAGCGAATAAGTAACGACGAAGCGAAACTATTGCTTTTAAATAGAAATGGATAATACGGATCGTTTTAAGCACACAATTTTTTTCTGAAATCAACCAGAAGTTTATGATGAATTTCGAGTATTTGCAGATAAATGAATGTGAACGCAGACTTAACATTACTATGAAAGATAAAAACTCAATGAGTACCTGAGTATATTATACGTTTGAAGTTGTTTTTGCTAGCTTGTTTGAATTGTGAAATCGATATATTAAAATTGTGAACTAATGGTTTCATTTCATTCATTTATGAAATCAGCTTTTCTGTTTGAATTTTGAATCTAAAGCATACCGCCAAGTTCTGATATCGTTCCTTCCGGAGGTTATCGTGTTTACAATCAGCCCAAGGCTGACCATTAATACGATCACTGCCGAACAAAACAATTTCAAAGAGTTGGTTCACGATTCAAACCGAAAAGTTAAAATCAGGAATAGAAAATCCAATGGTTATCAGAAAATTCAAATTTTATTGATTGTTTTCGTGATATCAAAAAGATATAATTTTTAGGCACAAAATATACATTAAACATACAACCGTCTTAGAATAGAAAACGTACCTCAAATATGAAACACTGCAAGAAATATCCAAAGCCAACGTTAATAGCATGGAGAATCTTCCGAAGTTTGGTACAAATGGAATGAATCTGGAATTACTTGCAGCAATTGCAACTTTTAGTACGGTACTCTGCACCAGAGTCATCACTCTGAACGAAAAGCATACAACAGCATATAACCCTTATTTGTGTCATTGTACCCTATCAAGGTACGCGCTCAATTTCGCCTTATTATCACAAGAACTCTGTTTTTTTTCTATGCTAACCATTTTTTTCCTTTTTAATTCCTCACTTTTTTTATCAGATCATTTTTTGAGGTGTAGATGTCATTATTGCTGTAACAATTCTACTTCTCTCATTAAAATTTTCTCTTTTAACTTTGTACTGAGCTGATGTCATATGGAAGAAAAAAAAGTAAAGTACTGCGATGAAATCCAGAACTTGAGGTTTTCACTTTGAAAGATAGTCGACCTTGCTATGCTATTTATATGAATTCAATAGTAAAAAATCTATGATACATGCTCGTTTTTTCCTTGTAATAAGTTTTCAGTTGCTCCATATCATGTTGTCATTCTATCATTATTTCGAAGATAATTCTCGTACAATATTGCGAGTTTGATGAATGGGTACATTGAGCATTCATACTTGAAGCCAAGAAAGTTCCGAATGTTAATTTTAAGTTATTTGATTAGTATTTCACCTATTCTCCAAGTATGAGAATTTGCAAAATATTATAATATCTATAAAAATTGAGTTTATCACATCCTCAATGCTCCCCCATATATTTAGGTTTGAAATTGTTTTTTGAGCGCCCGTTCTCCTTGAATGAGTGCTATATCGTTTTGCCCAAATGTCTGTGATTTTCAAATATTTAGCATAAAATGGTCTCAAACGCTGACGAATTCCTGGTCAAAGTCAATTCTGTCCGTTGAGTTCCTTAACTAGCCAAATCGTACAGGGTGTTCCATAAAATATGGTCATTCAAAATTTTTGTCCCACAATATCTCAGACAAAACGAAACCCATAGAAATGAAATGTAGCGGCCTTATGCAAAATGCTCATAATAAGCCTCATGCAAAATTTTGTGGCCAAAGTGTAAACAGAACCATATAAAATTCAATTGGAATATTGAAAAGAAGAAACTTCATATTTCCATGAAAAAATATCTGATTCGAACGAAATTTATGTTATAAATAAATATTGATATATACTAAATGCTCCTGCAGGATTTTGTGGCCGTAGCAATAACCATAGAAAATTCAATTGGAATATTGAAAAGGAGAAACTTTTAATTTCCATAACAGGTTATCCGATTCAAGTGAAATGTTGAAAAGAAGAATCTCTATACTTCCATAGCAGGATAACCGATTCAAATTTATTTTGGGAATCAAGACTGATATACTGAATGTTCATGCAAAATTTCAAGAGGATTGCATCATCAGATCCATAGGATTTAATTTTTTCAATTATTTAATTTTACAAATTCCATTTTCTGAAAAATTTTCAGAATATAATTCCGATTGTGCAGAGATTCTGCATTTATACAGGGTGTCAAGGAAAAAAGTACCATGCATAGTGCCACACGATAGAGAGGGTCATAAAATATGAAAAAGGTCCCATGAATATGTTATATGTCCAAAACTGCTTCCTATAAGAAATTCAGGATGTTGAAATTTATTTTTTATTACTTTGGACAAGGAGGAGTGAATTGAACAAAATTTCATATGCGGTGGTTTTGTATGATGCAGAGTCCAAATATCCTATTAGTTTTAAGATTACTAATAGAGGGCGCCACATACAGGATTCCTCCACATTTAAATCAACCCTTACTTTTTTGCCTTACACTGTATGTCATTCTATGACTAAAAAAAGCGGTTACTCTTTCTGTTTTCCTTCAAAAAGGTTTAAGGTTGAAGTCGCTAGGACCAACGGTTTCAGGTAAAAATGCATCAAAAAATTATGATGCAGGCAAATTGTCCAGAAGCGCCGAAGTAAACTACGTACAATAACGATGACAAAAAATTTCAATAATTGAATTTTAATAACAACCGCTCTATCAGTAATCTGAAAACTAATAGGATATTTGGAGTATGCTTCATACAAAACCCCCATATCACATTTTTTTCAATTCTTACCTCTTTGTCCAAAGTTATTAAAAAAAATAAATGAAAAAATAAACTTTGATACCCTGTATTTCTTTAAGGAAACAGTTTAGGACATATATTCATGGGACCTTTTTTTCATATTTTGGCACTATGCATGGTACTTTTTGATTTAACACCTTGAATATTTGGTATCAATCTCAAATCCCATATTGAATTTTGAGGTAATAGTCTTATTGCTCCACCAAAAAACTAACGCTCAAAAGCTCCTGCTCAGGGCTTTTCTCAAATTTTTTATTTGTTCAGTTGCCGAATTTCGTGACTCCCTTTGGAGAAATGGCATTTTATCTCAGAAAGTATTCGTCGCAGTTGCAGAACCCAGGAAACTATTCTCACATTGGATTATGTGGTAATCACAACAAAAAATTCTAAATTGAGAAAAACAGAATTGTCGTACCATTATTTCACTGAATTAATTCGGACAGAAGTCTGTACGGATGCCACTGGCGAAAATTAAAAATAATTTCGGATTGAAAAAATTGTGATTTAATGCGTACTTATAACCTACCAAAACGCAAAAAAATCCTGTACGGTGTCAAAAATATTTTCGTAAAACCAATTTTCCATTCAAATCTCCACACCTCGTATCTCAAAAACAATGCGTCAGAGATCCATAGTCCATAGAAACTATAATATAATTGTAGTAATAAGAGACTTTATTAATATATTCGTGAATGATAAGGGTCTATCGACTCTGGTTTGGGGAGTAAAATAAGATACTCTTTATTCTTCAAGCATTCGCATTTACTTTAATGCTTCATCAGGGTTTCTACAAAGGACAAATAGGTACCTACATGTAAGTAATATGTCAACAAAACTATAAAATGTAAAAAGTAATTTGAACTCACTGAATACGAGGTTTAACATAAAATTTCACAAGCCATGAACCTTCGTTAAAACAATATGGAACTTTTTCTTTTCTTAGTCATGGAATTTTTCTCAAAAACACACAAAACGACATACAAAACAATACAATTCCAACATTTTTTTAGTTGTCAATATAATTTCATCTAATCAAATCATCAGCATAAATCTGTCATTCAACATTTTTGTTGGCTATGTCAATCCCATTCTACCTACTGTCACCTGATCTACTTCTCTACAATGATTCTTCACTCATCCAAAGGACCGTCGTAAAAGCAATTCCATTTTATTCTCTTCAACAAATAGCTGTATATGGAGCTCAAGTTATTTGTGTCTGTCTTCTTGTTTATTGTTTCTTCTCTTCCTTGTTTATGTTTATCATCTCGTGGATTAATTTTTTGTGATAGTTTCTCTCAGTTTTTAATATTTCAACATTTTCGAAATTTATGTGGTGATCAAACTAGTGTGCATGGGTGGCCAATGCACATCTTTCTGGGTACTTTTTGATGTCAGATTTGTGAAGTGTCATTCTATTTTTCAGCCACTGTGAGGTCTGTCCAACATAGCAAGCATTTTTCACAGCTTTCACAATTTATTTTGTAAACTACATTGCTTTGAAGTGGTGTTGGTGTGTGGTCTTCTATTTTTGTGTACAGTGACCTTATGTTTTTTTTTATTGTACTCGTATACTGCAATTTTGATGTTTTCTCCTTTGAACACATTTTTCAATTTTCCTGTCAGGTTGGTAACATTAGGGTAGGATGCATAATGAGTCCTACTCGTTGACGTATTTTGTTCTTCTATCTGTTCAATTTGTGTTGTACTGTTTGCATATAGTAGTTTTTTAATCATGTTGCTAGGATATGCATTTTCTGTAAGAATCTGATGTAATTTTCTTATTCCTTCTTCTATGAATGACCTGTGACATATTTTTGATATCCGTTTTTTCATTTGATTTATTGAATTTATTTTAATATTTATATTGTTGTCTAAATGAAAATGAATGATTTTATCTGAGTGTGTGTTTTTCCTTTACCATTTTAACTTCACTTTGTTGTCCTGTCTATATGCTCTAGTATCCAGGAAGGGTACTGAATGTTGAGAATCTTCTGTTTCTAATGTAAATTGTATATCCACGCAAAGAGAGTTGAAACATTGAAAGGTAATTAGATTTATTCTTTTGGTACCATCATCAATAAATCATCGACAAACTTTTTCAAGACTAAAACAGCATAGGGCAATTTTGGTAAGATGGAATCCAACTGATGATCCATAACGTATTGTGCCAGAAAAGGGGATAACTTTGAACCCATTGCGCATCCAAACACTTGCAAATAAAATTCTCCTTGGAACGTGCAATAATTATTTTCAAGGATGAAGGTGACTATTTCCATAAATAATTCCATGTCTATATTAGTGTGTTGTTTTATACTATTCCACTTTAGCTTAAGAACTTCAATAATTTTACTTTTTTCCAAGTTTCCGAATAAGTTTACAATGTCGAGGGATACACGAAACTATAATATATGGTATCATATTCTGAAACACCCTGTATAGTTTCTGATGCAACGCCTTGTAGGTATAGTGTAGTGAGCAATATCTATTGCCACTTGTTTCCAGTCGAAAATTAATCATATCTCACTGAATTCATCAACATAAATTGACCTTTGCAAACGGTTTGACCGCATAGATAGCAAACGTCATTCGTCATTCCTGGACGCACATAACAAAATTAGGCAGAAATAAAAATAGGTCATAGGGACAACCAACAAGGCCATTACCCGTAGCCATTTAATTACGGCATTTCATCAAATTTCCGGATGAAGCCGGTTGAAATATCGGATTTATTCGACGGACAATAGCCTCTGGCAAAATAATCATTCTGATTGAATGTAAATAACGGATAGTGACAGTTTATATATGCCGAGCACGGTATTTCGAATAGAGTTTCAACATAGACAGGACGCGATAGCAGTATCAATATGAGATCAGTCCAAAATTTGTGTAGATAATTTTTTTTTATCTGACTATTGATTCGACTTCAAACCTTCATCACGCACATGTAGCTAGGGAGAAATCAATTTTCAGTTGTTGCGGAAATATAAATTTGAATTGAAATAATTTTTAATTGTCAAAAATTGTGTTTCGATGAGCACTTTTAAGCTACCAAAAAGCAAACAAAAATCGTGTAGAGTTTAGAGGATATTTTCTGAGAACCATTTCTTTTAAAAATTTTAACACCATGTATCTGAGCGTCAGATACCCATATTTCATAGGAAGTTTATGTTGTAATGAAGTTCAATTTTATAACTGAGTTACTGAGTAATTGATCTTCATTTTAAAATAATTTATTCAATTTTTCGTTTTAAATTCGGGAATTTTTATTCCGTTCAGAATTAATTCACAACAATCAGAAAAAACCGTATCTTCATTTAACCCTTTGAGCCCGAAATTAATTTTTTTTTCGATACGAGTTTCTCTCTTTAAAATGTGACTCATTAGGTGTTCAAAAGATGCACTGCATAATTTTTTTCAATATTTATTTGGAAATTTTCACAAAAATATGTGGTTCCATTTGGAACCACCAGGAACATAGCAACATTTCTGTAATTCAAATCGACATTTTAGTTTTTATGAAATTTCATAAAGCAATTCGATTTTTGAGTCAAACAAAGTCCAACAGAGCAAGTGGAACAATGCCAACGTGTTCTGTGAGGTTTTGCACGTGTACTGCAATGTGCACATCTCGTTTTGTTGCCGTGAATTGGCATATGTGCACATTTGTCCAGTCTTTTCTCCATATGTACGGTGATTTTGAATCTCTTTACTGGCTCTTCGTCACTTTTTACGTACCGTCGGTCTTCGTTATGCAGATCGTCTATCAATTCATCACAAATCGGCGAGAAGTCATATTTTTTCGCCTATCTGGAATTTTCCAACGAAATTTTCTTCGAGATCATTATCCAATGGGGCTCCAGATGTGACAGACTAGTTGTCAGAGAGAATTTCAGATGAATGGCCTCGTCTGACGTCAAATTTTTCTGATCAATAAAGCAGTTTTTCCTTTCCTCTGCGAAGAATAGAATTACAAAGATGAATTTTTGAAGTTGTCCATTTTCCTAGTGGTTCCAATTGGAACCTCCCACTTTCCTCGTACGAAATTAAATCTAAATAACACAAGACTATATCAGAGAATGTATTTATATCATCTTCATACATTAGCCATCAATATATATATAAAGCACTTACCTGACATTATTCAAAAGAACAAAATTACATTGATTTCAAAGTAACTCTCAAAATGTGGTAAGAAATCGTCAAACAGCTGATGGAAATGAGTTTACAGATAATTACCCTAAGTTTATTTGAAATGCTAGTCACTGCCTAGGCTAAGAGATGGCTCTATAGAATATTCAGATTCTATGTGGTACCAACTATCGCTAAGTAGGACATAACCAGAAATTTTTAAAAAATGTGGTTCCATGGTGGAACTACCAGGGCTCAAAGGGTTAATTTATCCGAGTTTTCATTTTAAAATTCGTGAATTTTTATTCCGTTCAGAATTAATTCAAAACAATCGAAAAAACCGAACATTTAGCGATTGATTTTGTTTTTTCATACATAAAACATCGTAGAACCGTCCGCAAGAACAACGCCGATCGCCGATAACGCCGTTTTTTGCATATACGTACGATAAGCCAGTTTTAAGATGTTTTTACCGAGGTACTCTACTGCAATTTTTAACGTTTCTTCTTCTGCGCCTACCTTTTCCACCCCCCTCCGGAAGATTATAAAAGACGGGGTTTCCCTACATCGGTAATTAGTGTGCCGAATTATTTTCTGCTGGAGAGTTCCGAAATATTTTCTGTTTTAGACGTTTACCTTTTTAATTAGTTCCGAATTATTCGCTACTACAAACGTCTTATCATATTTTCTTCTTTTTGCGCTTCTAAAGTTTCTGAATTCTCTTTACATTTTTGCTTCAGTGAGTGCTAGTGTAATTGAATTGTAAGTACCGAGCCGATTTATTGCGGTCCTATTTTTATACCTCGTTGAGTCTACCTACATAGCTGTTCCGTCCGATCCTTAACAATACCTTTCCTAGTTTGTCCAGGTATCCGTAGTTAGCCTACTATAGTACGTTTGGCCGTATAACCGGTGCCCGTAGTTAGTCTGTCCTTTATGGCGTGTAACTCATAGTCAGACCGGAGGGCTGATGCAAACCTATGCTATAGTACGTTCAATCGAATACCTTTCCTGCTTTGTCCTGCTCCTTAGAGCCCGTAGTTAGTCTGTCCTTTATGGCGTGTAACTCATAGTCAGACCGGAGGGCATAACCGAACCAATGCTGTAGCAAGTTCGACATATCCTTTTCAACCCTCTACTTTCACCTGGCCAAACCCCAACCTGTGTATACGAGAAACAAGCAAAGTGGTAGACTACGTGGTGAATTCTAGGACTGAAAGAATATCGGACAAGTATAACCGTTGTGCACTCTTATACTGACCCCTTTTATTCCTGTTTTCCTGATTTTATCATATATATTTGAATTAACCGTTTAAATTAACTTACTTTCTATTCTGGCTGACTCGTACCGGGAAAATCTTTGTTTCTCTTGAAAGTGCTCGCAGTCAGACAAAACTGACCAATTTATATTTTGTATTGATTTCATATAGCGTCTTATTTCACTGTATTTTTTTTGTATAACTATTTTTCGCTATCTGAATAAACTGTGTAAATTTGCTCTATTTCTGATTTTCTCTGTTATCGCTACTATCTTAGATAACGACGAACTCTGTCTCTGACTAGCAGCTGCCCTGGTAGGTTTGCTATTCTCCCTTATTAGAAAAAAGAATAGCTGGCGCTCGAGGTAAGTTTCGCCGAGAAAACCACGTTACAATGTCATAACATCATCTGAGGATGAAGATCCCGAATTTTGGGCACCGAATTCTGAAAAACCCTGTATATTCGAAATTGGAGGAAAAAGAACTAGGCATACATTGAATAGTATGCAGAGTATTCCACTTGAATAACTGAAGTTGTAATCAATATGTTGCCAAACTGTATACAGGGTGTCTACTTTTGAAGTGGAAAAACTCAAAGGAGAGATTACACGAGTGATATGGACCAAATGTTGACGGCTATTCTTCAATTGAACATTTCTTGATTTCACGAAATATTTCGAGTTTTTTCAGTTTTCCTGATAGTCTCATCAAATTTGATTGCATATTCAGAAAAAACAATAAATTTGCTACAAGATAAGAGAGTCTATATTGAAAAAACTTTTATTGCGGGCGTGGAAAGGAGAAGAATATCACGATTCTGAAGTTGACAAAATTAGTCTTATTTTTCCAATGGTTTTTTCGATGAAATATTAATAATTTTGTACACGTTTTCTTTCCAGTAAAATATACCTCATTTAGTGTACTTTCGAATGACATATCAACTTTCGTTTTAGCTGCTCGTCCTCCGCCATAGTATCATGGCTAACATGATAACAACAAAAAAGTCCAAAAATTCCGAACCTAAATTTTCTCTATGTTGAAGCTCTTCGTGATCGAATTTTAATGTATTTTATGAAAATTATCGATTCGTCTTGAATCAAAATAATAACGACACAATGAACACCCTTCTTCAGAACATTTGACACATAGTTTTTGTTCTGAATCTACAACTCTACAAAGTTCATAGCGTTTCTGAAGCATTTCCCCACAACACGATTCTATTCTGTCGATAAGATCCTTCCGAGTCTGAAGGCGATTTAAATTTACTTTGTAGAGCCATATATCCATTAAATAGATCTCGACATTACGACTGTAATGTGCTGGGCAGCCATTCATTCGAAACCAGACATTTTATTTCATCTGCAACACAGGTGCATTTCATCCAATCTGTCCATTAAGTTTCTTTGAATTAATTTAATGAATTCTTCAACATTAAAGTGATCGGTGAGTATAATTGGTCCGAAAAGTTCGTCCCGCATGACTGCCAACCTCACGTTGAGAATTAACTAAGGTTGGAAAAATGAAACAATAGTCGCATGATGATGATGATGAATAAATCAACCTGATTTCGTGAAAGTGGCCTTATCAGTCCATAATATCCCATGGCCCCCACTTTTCTGAATTATTCTGGTACCACCTACAAAATTTGAATCTGCAGGTAACAGATGAATCTATAAAACTACATTAAGATTCGATCACGAAGATCTTCAAAATAGAGCAAATTTAGGTTCAGCATTTTTGGACTTTTTCGTTGTTATCATGTTAGCTATGATATTATGGCCTAGGATGAGCAGCTAAAACAAAAGTTGATATGTCATTCGAAAGTACACTAAATGAGATATTTTTTACTGGAAAGAAAACGTGTGCATAATTATTAATATTTCATCGAAAAAACCATTGGAAAAATAAGACTTATCTTCTAAAATTCAAACCGTGATATTGATTTTCATCTCCTTATCACGCTCGCAATTTTTTGCATACAGACTCTATTATCTTGTAGCATATTTATTGCTTTTTCTGAATATGTGGTAAAATTTGATGAGACTGCCAGGAAAACCAAATAATAATCATTTTAGAGAAAAAACTAGAAGTATTTCGTAAAATCAAGAAATGCTATATTGAAGAATAACCGTCAACATTTCGACCATATGTTATATGACCTCTTTTGTTGTAAATCACTCCGATAATCACCCTTTGAAGTTTGTCCACTTCAAAAGCAGATACCCTGTATATTTCATTTTGTGAAATCATTTCAGAAGCCTTAGTCGTTTTAGTAAAACTTCTGTTTTCGAATTATAAAGCAAAAACGGAAATAATGACCAATGTAGAAATTATCCAAATATCAATTTTGGCTTATAACTCCAAAATGAAAGAAGTCAGAGCAATGTGACTGTCGGCACTCTCAGTTTTCCCTAAAAAAACCGCTACGTGCTATTTATTTTTCCCTATCTCTTAGTGACAAAAAGTTGTAATTCAGAGATCAGCAGTTCTGGACAATCCTCTTAATTATTTTCAAGTAACTTTCTTTTCGTCTTAAATGGTGCATTTGGTGATCAAACGCGAAAGTGTTTTTGATCTGCAATTGATTTATATGTAATCATTAACATTGAAAGATTTTGTGACCATTCCAAATTTCTACATTCCGAAACCTCTTGACTTTTCAGAGGAATTCGTATCGTTTATTAACATCTGTATGAAATTATTATTAGCTATCTATCTAATGCATCATATTGAATTCGAACAGTATACCCAATTTTATCCATTTTTCTGTTTCACTCATAAGTAATGGATATTTCACGAGAACAGGATTGCTTTCAAATATTCATTTTCAGCTAGTGAGTTGTTCGATAAAGTAGCAAAAACATTTCAGAAGTTTTCGTGAAGAAAATCTCCTCCTGAATACTCAAATAAGGAGATTTTCTCAGTATTCCGCCCATACTGTGAAAGGGTAATTCCGAAATTAGCATGCTGTTTGGACAGAGTTTGCGATCGACGTGTTGGCTTGAAGATCAGTTTCAATCTTGAGTGCAGATGAAGGAGATTTCACCCACTTTATTTGTTTTAATCTACATGGAAAGACAGCCAATGATAACTGAGAGAAGAAATAATTTGTATTGAACATCTTGTTTTCAAAGTGATCATTATGGAATAATTGTATTACTCGGGCGTTCAATTTTTTGTGAGCTCCTCAAAGGTGAAGAAACAAACGAAAAACCGACTACGGAGGAAATAACCGAAAACATCCAAGCTTTTGTATAGGACGATCAGAAAGAGAGTGCGTGAGATGGCTCAGGCCGTAGGCATATCCACTGGTCCGTGGTTTCAATTTTACATAATGATTTGTGTATGAGAAAGCTAACCGCAAGGTTGGTGCCTCGTTTGTTATAAATCGATCAAAAACGTGAACGTCTTCGCACTTCTCAACATTGTTTGGGCCTTTTTAACCGTGAAAGGATTGATTTTCTGCATTGAATAGTATCTACTGATGAAACACGGATACACCGCTACACGCCATAATCAAAGAATCAGCGAAATAATGAGTAGGACTGGGTGGAATCGCTCCAGAGAGTGCAAAGACTCGACCAATGGACAGGAAGGTTATGGCTTCTGTTTTTAGTGGTATATTGTTCTTCGACTATTTGAAAGAAGAAAAACAATCGATAGCGACTTGTGCATTATTAGACAGATTGAAATCCGAAATCACAAAAAACGGCCACATTTATCGACGAAAAAATGCTTCTATTTGCAAGACAATGCACCAGCTCACAAATCAATGAAAACGATAGCAAAAATCCATGAAATACGCTTCAAATTGCTTCCTCAACCCCCGTATTCTCCAGATTTACTCCTAAGCATCTGTTTCCAAACTTGAAGAGCTCTAAGGATAGAATTTTAAAACGAATGAAGAGGTCCATTGGAAAACTGAAGCATATTTTGGGGAACTTAACAAATCTTACTATTCGAAGGCGTCGCGTCCCAATGTTGGAATATCTTTGAACCAGATGAAAAGGGACTATGTTGAAAAAAGATAGTAATTTTGACAAAAATGGATTATGGTTTCATGTTGTCTGAGACCCAATAAGATGCAGAAGAAAAATTAGGGGTGAATTTTCAGAAAGAAGTACACTTGTGTACTTGTTTATGACAAAAATTCATCGAAAATATGTTTATCCACGACCATTGTATAAACCACCCATTATATGTATGTTTGCTCGGCCATAATGATACCCATTAATCATTTAGAATACTGTAAAAATATCAATTTAAAGAATAGAATGTTCTTAACAAATTGATATAGCTATACCCCAGAGTAAGAAGTAAACATAGAGACGCCCCTACGCGTGAATAGTCCCGGCAAAACTTTCCATTAGTGAGTCGAAGAAGCGAATAAGACGTTTTAAACCATGTACCGGGTGTCCTAAATTCGTTGTCTAGTGAGGGGATCTCAGAAACCCGATATGCAAGATCTAAACGTAATAAAGAAAAATTGATTTTCATGTTTATAGCTTCAGTAATGAAGAAGTTATGAACTTTTTAGTGCCACTCATTTTATTCTAGCTGGTCGGCTTTCTGAAATCCCCTCACTAGATAACTAATTGAGGACACCCGGTATGGTTCAGAATCATGAAATTATACACTTTGGGGCGGCAAAACTAAAAAACTCTCTTTAGTAGTAAGGACGCGAAAATGGAATTCTTGATATTTATAGATATCAACGTTGGAAAAACAGAAATACATAAAATCACGAATTTTTGAACGTAAGGCTTGGTCAAATCAGTAATCCCTGAAGTACAACATTTTGACCCTACGATCCACGCATGAACAGAAGCGGAAGGAATGGACAGATTCGAAGTAGCAGAATGTCGAATTTGCGTTCCACCTCGGAAAAAATGAGGATAGTGAAATTCAACTGACGGCATTCTGAGTATTTCGAAAGAGTACTACCTTAATGTGCCCCTTATTCCATATCTCTTCGGGTTGAAAAGTTGTAATTCAAGGATCCCCAATTTGTCTTAACATGTATATACCTAGTGCTCGTCAAAATTATGTAACAAATCCATTTTCTCAGACGAAAAATATTTGGCAATAAAAAATCAATGTTTGTTTCACTTTTTTTGTGAATTTTTGAAAGATTTTTGTAGCACCCTCATTTACTTTGAGACGATGGTAGGTACCTGATGAAATTCGTCACCGAATAAAAGTCGACCATTACAGTTTTGTTTATGATCAACTTTCAATCCCCCCACCTGAAAAATTAGAATGTGTGAAACACTGCGCTTCAGTTATGACTTTGAGTAGGTATGTTATTAGTAATTTTCTACTGAAGTTGAAAATTTTCAATAAAATAACATACCTACTTTTTCAGGCGAGGGGGTTGAAAGTTGCGCAGGAACAAAATTGTAATGGTCGACTTTCATTCGGTGAAAATTTCATCAGTCATGTTTGTTGTTGAGTTCAACCCACTTGCTTTTCACCTCCTGTATTTATGATGGGTGCGTTCTCCTGTCTCTATAATTCTATTAAATTCAAGGAAGTTCATAGAGATTTCTATTTGGATTTTGTTGGTTTTTCTATTTAGCAACATTTTTGAGTTGCTCATTACAAGAGTTTGAAACACAGAAATGTCATAACAAAACTCAAAACAGTTGTTCAATCATCATAAATTACAGTATTGCCAGCTCTTGAATTGCCGATTTTCGAAGCAATATTGCTAAGGCAAAATTCATAACCCTACAGTCAAAGCAGAATACGCAATACCGTAGCCATATATTGCTATTGTTTCTGGAGAAAGCAATATTGCTTGAATAAAAAGATTCATAGCAAAAAGCGAAACAATCACTGTTAATAATTCAACACTTACCTCCAACATCAACGTGACCCAAACAACGTTGAACATACAGAAGAACAACACTCCAACATTCGGTATTACCATCATCAAGAGACCGATGGCCACGGGAACGATCAGGGAAGTGGTGTAATATCCAAGGAAAGTGAAGTAGAGAGCGATGGCCTCTCCGAAGTACAGCCGGATTTCCTCTGAAAAGAGACCAAGCTGGTAAATTACGCGAGAAATAAGACGGACCTGAGAATGACGAGGTCCTGTGGGATGCAGAGCTATTCAAGGAATAGGAGATTATATCCTATTGTGAGAATCATGTGAATGAAATAGTATTCGTTCCACACGTTCACTATATTTGTTGTCGATAATTCTTGATAATGCAACATTATGCCCTTTTTACAGAGTGGGGCAAAACAACCAGGGCAGTTTTGATGGGCTAATAAAAAAATACCTACCAAAAAGTGGTTCATTTTGTTTGAGTCAGAACTACACCCCATTTTTCACTTAGGTTTTAGAGATCACATCATCAAGATGATGTATGTCCACCAGAAGCGATGTACTGATGTGGGCGATTTTTGAAGTTTTCAACTGCGTTTTGGCACATATCGAATGGCAACGATTTCCTCTCTAATACAGATCTTAAGATTATCAAAATTGTGAGGACGATGCTTAAAAACCTTATTCTCGAGGTAGCCCAATAGAAAATTATCGCAAATGTTCCCTGCGCGCCCCCTCGTCGGGCTACCTGGGGTGGCAGGCGAAATCACCGGATTTGAGCATTTGCGGATTTTTTTCTATGGGACTACCTCAAGGAAAAGGTTTTCATCGTCTTCACAATTCTGAAAAACTGAAGATCCGTATTTCGCCATTTCGATCAATATGTGCCAGAACGCAGTTGAAACTTCAGAAATCGCCTATATCAGTGCATCGCTTTTGGAGAACATCATCTTGATGATGTGATCTTTAAAACTGAAGTGAAAAAATGAGGTGTTGTACTGACTCAAAGCGAATGAAGCACTTTTCGTAGGTTGTGCCAATTTGTTTTAATAGCCCATCACCCTGTATTTGACGCTGCATCATTTCCAAACTGATGCAAAATCAGTTGATGCGTGTTCTATTTGAGACTGTTGTGAATTTGAACTGATGCGCATAACTTTCAACCGATGTTGCTTCTTGGCAAAATCAGTTTGATTTTCATGATCACTACAACAGTTCATCATAGCAACAACAAAATTTAGCGTTTTGGTAACAGTTTACAATTTACTTCTAAACATAACAGAAAGTGAATTATTATCCTCGATTTACATTGCTAGTAATGAATAAATAATATCACTTTTAGAATTATTTTCGGTATTATAGTCAATACTCTGATTTCAGTTCAATAATAGGTAATAATAATAATGATAATATTTATTGATCATCAAAAATTGACTTGGTTCGTCAAAAATCAACCATTGCTTTAAAAAGCGAAACACAAAAATTCTTCTGCTGAATATAAAGCACCTTTGACCAATATATCATCTATTTTTCTTTTCAAATCCTTCTCCGGAAAGCTTTTAGATTTATACCCGAATAGCTCGAGATATTCTGTGTATTTTTTTCTCTGAAGTGGAGTAAGAAGATCATTTCTGTATTGTGTGTTGAATGGAGGGTGAGTTCCTTCTCTTGGCATAGTGTTACTTCTATCATATACATATCTCGATCATTCTCTTATAAGCAGACATGGAGAAGTTAATATTTTATGATCTACAAAGCAAGATCTACACGAAAGTCTAATTGTCACCCCAAACAATGTAAATTTCTTTTTTGTACAACTTTCAAAAAAACTTGACTTTTCTTCATCACTATGGATGCGTAAAATATTACTTTTTTTCACCGTTAAAAAAAGTCTTTTTTTCACCGTTAAAAAAAGTCTTTTTTTCAATGCTGATAACCAAAATTAGAACAACTTACAAATAATGAATATTTTAATTACAACTAATTTCACAAAATTATGATTGTATCTTTACTTTATAAAGTAAATTAGTTTCGTCATCAGCATCTCTGAGAAATTTATTGATATCATCCCTCCATAACACTTTAGATTTCTTTCCTCGGTATCCGACGCTTTTGTTCTTAATAAGCGGGACCAATTTTGAATTCGTTATATCAATATTTTCCTTGACATTCGATGTTTTTTTTAACATTGAGCTCCATAACTTGGAAGGTTTAAAAATTTTTGATTTTTCCTCGAAATAGCATGTGAGCACATTTTCAGAAACCTTTTTTACGTTGTTCTTGTTGCACCATTCTCGAAATTGGTTATATGTTTTCTCATATTATTAGCTTTGATTTGGCTGGTAACATATAAGATACAATTGTATTTGCTTCTTCAGCCATATCTGCGGGGGATCACTACCACTATCATGTTCAACATCCATCTTCTTTAAAATAATTCGAAATTGAAGCAACTACGAGCAAATACTGTCAAAGATTCAAACAATTTCAACAAACTGTTTCTATAGTTACGACACAGAAAGATCACTGGATTCATTTAAATATTGTACTGAAAGCATTATCTTCAATGATTATACGTATTTCAGACGATGTAAATTCACATTCACAGTTGTACAAAAAATGTTGTTTGTATTTCGTGCGTATAAAATTCGTGTTTTCATGGCACATTCGAGTGAATTTTTGGCCTCGACCTGCGGTCTCGGCCAAAATTCACCCTCTCATGTGCCATGAAAAAAACACTCATTTTACGCACTTAATACAAAAATAACAATTTTCTGTAGTATGAGTATTCTCGAAACATCTGAAGAGTTTCTCAAGACGAGTTTACCCTATAGGAGAATACTTTGGAAATTGGCAAAATACGCTGTTCTCATGATATCCTCAGTCCCTCACTTCCTTAGTTTCCTCAAGAGGTATAAGTTTTCGAAAATCTACCATGAATATAATCAACATGCGTAGCCCAACTGAATTCATTGTCCATTAAAATTCCTAAGAACTTTACATTAGCTCGATTTTCTCGGCCTTCAAATTCCAACTTGACAGTTTTATCTGAATTTAGTTTAAGTGAATTTAAGAAAAACCATTTTTTTACCTCACTTGTGGAGAGTGCGACCCTCTCAATAAATTTCTCTTCGACCTTTGAATGTAGAATGATGGATGTATCATCACAGAAAAAACATAGGCAGTCACAGTGATCAATTACCAGGTCATTGATATAGATCAGAAATATTATGGGTCCCAAAACGGATCCTTCAGGCTCCTCATGTTCCACTTCTTTTTGTTCCGAAGTCATTCAAATCTTTATTCAGGCAAATAGAAAGCTAGGATTGACTGAAATATTATTTGGGCTATTTCTATCATTTTTGCTTCTTATAATGTGAGAATAGCATTTAAAACTCAAGATTCTATCAGAGATAATTTGACTCAAGTGAAACCTGATAATGAAAATCAACTTACCAAAAACCCAAGGAAATAAAAAATTTGCTGAACAGGGGGACACTGATATACGAAAGTTTGTTCAACATGCTCCGAGGACCATATGACCCTATGCCTAAGGTATATCAAAAGAAGAAAAACTGAAAAGTAGAAAATTAAGGGCAGCAGCTTACATGTCAATCACCAGACATTTTATCAGTCAGTCGTCTTTTAATTTTAAAAAAAACTTGGGCTTAAATATGGTGTAATATCTGAGGAAAGTGAAGTAGAGAGCGATGGCCTCTCCGAAGTACAGCCGGATTTACTCTTTAGAGAGACCAAGCTGGTAAATTACGCGAGAAATAAGACGGACCTGAGAACGACGAGGTCCTGTGGGATGCAGATAACTCAAGCGGTCATGTAAAGACGGCGGCTGCTTTGTTGAGTCCGGAATTACGGGGATAATGCCCTCTTCACAGGTGAATAAAGGACGAGAGGATGCTCGTGTAGGACGCGTGCAGTTGTGAATGGGCGGGCATGTGCTCTGAAGTGTTTGAGAAACTTACTCGAATAGGTAGGATTGGAAATGATATCTCGGCAGGAAAGTACTTCAGACCGATTCAAGAATAGGAGATTATATCCTTTTGTGAGAATCATGTGAATAAAATAGTATTCGTTTCACACGTCCACTATATTTGTTGGCGTGAAATACTTGATCATCATTTCGACGCGTTCAAGGCAAAACGAAGTAAGTGCCATTTTTTCGAAAATTGAGTTTTAAGTTGTACTGAATCGGCTTAAGCGCCTTCTATCGATAGAACCTTGGATTTAGCCAATAAAATTGTCTACTTTGCGCAAGCGCCAGACTCGGCTAATCAGAATTCGTCAATGTTGTTTACTCCAGTTACAAGGGACAGTTTAGTTAGGAAAAACATCGTCCCCGTTTTCGGCCAAAGACGAAGGAAATTGTGTGTTTATAATACAGGTCAGAGCTTTCAGTGATTTTTCAAAAGGTTTTTTTCAATATTTTTCAATTATTCCTTCAAATTCTGTTAGTTTTCATATTCAAATCGCATTTTTCAGTTGTGTCGCTTATGCCAAAATAAAATTGTGTGTTTACAGTACGGCATAAGCGCCTTTTAGTACAGTAATATTCGCGAGCAATTGGTTTAAGAAAACTATTAACAGAAGTATCCATCTAATACATTTTTTGAACTTAACCATTGATAACAGATGTGTTTTAGAAATCAATGTAAAAATTTGAAATAGAAACATGTTTTATTTTCTATTTCAGCTTTTTACACTTGGCGCTTATGCCGAGAAAATGACTTCTAGAGCAAAACGAATTCTGATGCTCGTCAAAGAGACTTCAAACGAGGAAGTAACTATTCCCTCGACACTTCCATTAACGGAAATATCACAAAACACGATATTACTGGAAGCTGTCAACCACGACGTAATTTTTGAGAACGTATTTGTGGAAAGTCAAGAAATATCACCCTTAGGGTCCCCCAACCTAGAGAGCGACAAAGAAAATCTTGAACTTCTAGAAGAAGACCTGATTCCTATTGCCGATCAGTTGGAAAAAGAGGTTGAAAGATTTGGTAAAAACCCCATTATTTTAGTGCCATACAGTAGCAGCGAATCAGAAAGTGATCCAAACACAGATAAAGAAGGAAGAATTAGTGAGGAAAGCAGTACAAGTAGTGTGAAAGAACGACATGTGAATTGGATGGAAATAGACCAAACTAGCAGCGAATCAGACAATCAAGACCCAGATTATGAAGCAGGAGTTAGTGAGGAAAACTTTGATGAAGAAGAACTCGAAAACCAGGTAAATCAGCACGAAAACAAAAGAAAAATAAACCAAAGAAAAAAATATGCAGAAAAAGAGTATATTAATTCCAGAAATGTCATCAAAATCGGAAAAAAATTTAGGAAAATCCATGCATCGGAAAAAATTGCAATAATTTTTGCAAACAATTTTCAGAAGAAGAAAGACAACAAATTTTCAACCATTTTTATAATCTAGCAGATCATGAAAAACAAAAAATTTTTTTGAGTGAATGCATTCATACCATACCAGTAAAACGGCGCCGAACCTCTAAGGTTAATTTCAAACGTCTGGTTACCCATGAGTATTACCTGTTAAAAAATAATAAGAAAGCCAAAATATGTCAACAGTTCTTGTTAGCAACTCTCAATATATCTCAAAGAACTTTAAGAACGGTCACAGAAAATAAAGTGAGGAAAATTTTTCCAAATGGACTTGATAGAAGAGGAGAGCATGCCCCAAAAAATAAAACATCGGCTGAACAAATTGAAGTGTTTAAGGACTTCGTTGAATCACTTTCAGCAGTCCCCTCACATTATTGCCGCAGCTCATCAACCAGAAGATACCTTCCAGCTGAAGTTAAATCTTAAAATAATTTGTACAAGATGTACGTGCTAAAAATGGAAAAACAGCAATTCTTTCCTTCAAAAAAATCCGTGTTCGTCAAGAAATTCAAAGAAATGTTCAATATTGGTATTCATGTACCGCGAAAAGACAAATGTGTGTAATGTGAATTTTACAAAAATGCAGTGGACAAAACCAAAAAAAAAAAGAACAATATGAATTACATATAGCTGACAAGGAATTAGCGAAAAAAATATTTTTAGCAAAACAAAAAGCGGCAGAAACAAATCCTGATAAAATTATTGCAAGTTTCGACTTGCAAAAAGTTTTCGCTACACCTCATGCCGACAGTATGGTAACCGGTTTTTACAGGAAATATGCGGTATATAACTTCACTGTTTACGAGACATTTACAAGAAATGGAATTTGCTTCTTGTGGCAAGAAAAAGACGGGAAACGTGGATGCAATGAAATTTGCAGTAATTTGCTAAGTTACCTACGCAATATAGATAATACAAATCCTACGATTACATCTATTGAATTCTTTTGTGACAATTGTGGGGGGCAGAATAAGAATTCAAGTCTACTTTTTATGATACATTATTTCCTTCAAACATCCAAAAATATTAAAGAAATTTCAATAACCTATTTAGTAACAGGACAAACTTACATGTCTGCTGATTCTATGCATGCTATTATAGAAAAGTCAATAAAACGTAAGTCCATCATGGCTCCATCAGAATGGCCAACAATTTTGAGAAACGAAAGATCGATACCAAAACCGTATGAGGTGAACGTTCTTTCTCATACTGATTTTTATGACTTTAAGGACCTCATAAAAAAACTTAAGGTCAAGTTTCGGCTCAATGGTAATAACAAAGGAAAAGAAACTCTTAAAATAACAGATCTTAAGGTGGCAACTTTTTTTTAAAATAACCCAATTTTCTTTTACCGTTATAAATATGACGAAATCGATAGACAATGCGTTATAGAAACTATTAAAAACAAAAACCAAGAACAGCTGAATAATGCTTATTCCGCCCCTCTGCCAATATCCAATAAAAAATACAACAACCTCAAAACTATGTGCGAAGAAAATACAATTCCACCGAAGTATCATTGTGAGTATTTTTTACTAAAGCACAGTACATCTGTTGCAGACGTGAAACTGACATTGAGAACGTCGAATAATTATTGTCGGTAAATTTTTAAGTTTGAATTCATACTTCTTGTTTTTCCAAAAAAAATAGTGATGGAGTCTTTGTTTCTGTTAATGTACCTATTAATTAATGTCTTTTTTGCCATTCTAGTGTTGTTTGTGATTGCTGATTGTACGATATTTGTAAAGTGATATATTTTTTATTTTTGATTAATTTACTCTCCTATAAGTAAGAAGTTGAAATATTGAGTTCCTATTCTTATAATATTGTTGAATATACCCTAGAGAGTACCTAGGTTTTATAAAGTGTTACTTATTATTTTTTATTCCTTTGTTGCATTTTGTGTAGTTTTTCAATGAACTTTGTGAAAGAATGTTTATTTATTAGTTTTCATAAATATATTATGAAAAGTTGAAAATTTTTCAAGGCCTAAACGCCATTCAAATAAAGATGATAATCCTAATGTGAAATGGCATAAGTTGTTATAAGCGACATCGTTTTTATAATTTTGTAAACATAAGCGATGTCATAAACGACATGACATCACTTTGAATGACGTAACCACCATTTTTCCTTTTTTTACCATATTTCCTCGATAAATAAAAAAAAATGTATATATACTTAGTAGTTTTTAGTGTTGTTTATTATCGTAAAACCCATTTCGAATATTTTTTTGAAAAAATACTGTCGAAACCACGTTTACCTAATTTACTCGAAATGTTTCAAATGGCACTTACATCGTTTTGCCTTGAACGCGTCGATTTTTGCTTCTTGTATAATGTGTGAATAGCATTCAACACTCAATGGACAGATAGATAGACATATTCTTTATTTTAAATGAAATTTTTACATGAAAAGCATTAATTGAAACAGTGTCAATGAATAATCAACAATACAACAATTCAAAACTACCATATACTATTAGGGATAATCTAACTCAAATGACACCTAATAATGTACCTAAATCAACTTACTAAAAGTTGCATATATTATACAAAATACCTTGTTCGTATGGTAGAGCTTATATTAGAAAAATTTGAGAAATTCCCTGAGCAGGTGCTTGCGAGCGCTCGTTCATTGGTGGAGCAATAATGCTATCACCTCAAAATTTTGTATATGACTTAGATGCATGCTATGAATGCAAAATTTCAGAACGATAATAGTTCGAGAATTATTAAAAAATTTAATATGAAAAAATCAATAATAAAAAAAAATAAATTCTATGGTTCAGAAAATGCGATCATTTTGAAATATTGCATGTATATAAATCTCCATTCACAAAATAAATTTCACTCGATTCGGAGATTTTGTTATAAAAATATAAAGATCCTTCTTCTTTTCAATATTCCAATTGATTTTGTTATGGTTCTGCTAACACTAAAAATTTTGCATGTGGCTTATTTTGAGCATCTTGTATGGGACAGAAAAATTTCATTCCGATTGGATTCGTTTTGTCTGAGATATTGAGAAACAAAAATTTTAAATGGTGATATTTCATGCAACACCCTGTACGATTTGGCTGGTCAAACCTAACCGCATTTGGGCACCGAACTCAGAGAGACATTGATATAGTGGTTTGTTCAACATGCTCGAATACCTTATGATGTATATCAAAGGAAGAAAAACTGAAATGGAATGAATTAAGGGCAACAGCTTTCATGTAGATTACCGAGAATTTTATCAGCCAGTCGTCTTTTGATTTCAAAATAGTTTGGGCTCTAATATCGAGATCCAGTTCATAAAAGGATCTAAAGAATTGTTTGGCAGCTGTTCCAATTAAAATAGATCGAAGTCTCAAAACTCTTGAAAAAGACAAACATTCTCAAAGAGTGGCGAAAGTTGCTTTTCAATTTTTAATCGAATAGGCTTCCACCAAATCTCAACGCATGTACTTATATCATACAGTAGTTAACAGGAAGTTTTTGAAGGCTTAGTGTTCTACGCAGCACCTTGACCCTATGATCTATTATGCAACTTGGCGCAGTTAATTTTTCCGACAGCGAATAATGCTACCACTCCTCTTCTCATAATTCATTCTGGTTTCAAGATACACGAATCAAGGTTAAGAAACCTTTTCCCATGGACCGGTGAACAATTGTCGAGCAGGTGTTCAGATGTCTTGATGGCTTCTTGACAGAAGTGAGGTATAATCGGAACCTCTCGCATGCTCCATGAGTCATTTCTTTAGTTCTAATTCACTGCTTAAGAGGACCTTATTAGTCCAGCTATTTGATTAAGATGAAAATGAGCCTGCCTGTTTTTGTTCTTTGACCAAAATCCAAGAAATAATCCTCCTGTTTTGCTTCCATTCCTTAACTGCCACCGTTCGATGACTAGTTGGAAAACTGCGAAATGGCGCTGGCCCAGCACGTTGATTGCAACAAAAATGAGTCTGCCTGTTTTGTTCTTTGACCATAATTCAGCACCTAATATTTCTGTTTTGCTCTCATTCCATAACTGCCATCGTTCGATGACTGGCTAAAAAACCGCAAAATGGCTCTGGACAGTGAAAGGGACTATTACCCTCTCTCTTCCCAGTTGGGGTGTCATTTCATTACCGTGCACTCCAGTATAAACAAAGTTTACCCGCTTGTTCTGCCCCAATGCAATGAGTGCCTGTTTGGATTCCTAGAATAGCTTCGGCCGTACTGACGGAGAGTCAAGCGCTTTTAGGGTTGCTTTGCTATCAGGTAACATAAATATTCTTTTTTGCGGTAATTGAGTCTCTTACATTGCGATATGCTTGAAATACTGATGAACAGAAACTCATTACCATTAGTCCTGCAGAAAAAACTATTTTGCGTTATTCCACCGAACACGACTCGGAAATGTCAAGCTGCAATTTGTGTACCTGTGCTAGGTTATCTGTGCCCACATATAGGATCACTCTACATTCATACAGAATGCAAGGATGACCAATGTAGTCATCCGTGTTAAGGTACTTTTCTCGTGCCACCGTGAGATCCCATTCAGCTGCGCCAAATTGCAAGTTGTTTGGCGGCGGCCGGGCAGAAGCGATATGCTCCTATTATAGACAACATTGCAGTTTGTCGAGACCTTCTTGTCCTGTCGGGAATTTGGACCTCAGTTACATTATTTCCGACCATTCTCTGCCATAAAAAATTACCCACATACTTGGTCTGATCAGTGAAAATCAAGGCCTTTCCATCCATGGGTACTGCAAAAGTACGTACCTCTCCTAGTGAAAGGTACTAAAACTGAATGTTTAGGGTTCATGCTGAGTATCTTGCTTGCTACTCTACTCCAACGATATCGATTATACGAATATTAAATGGTGCGTTATACATTAAAATATCGCGAAGTTCAGCCAACATCGTCTTTCTTTGTTCGTGTATGAATATTCAATTACCAACCATTTCGGCAACGTAACGTATGTTCGCTCGCGCGCCTAAAACAACGTTAAGCCCGATCAGCTTCCACGAAAATTTAGCGCGGGATAAAACTTGCCAATGGACGCTCGGACTACCACCTCGCCGTCCGCAGGTCAGAAACCCTTCATGAATATTAGAAGACATAATAACACGGCTACCGTAAAATTATATCCACACGATTATCAAACGGCGAGAACCAGCGGCTTCTGATTAATTCTTACACGTACTCATTGAGACTTAAAAATTGTAATTTTTTAAATTCGATTCTCAAAGCTAGCTGTGACTAAACATCGAAGCTCTTTACATTCATTCAGAAGCGAAAATTGCGCATGTGGTTTACTAATTTTAGTTTCAATTTTCTTGCCAACTTTAGACCCCATTTTGTTACTGCTCTTTCCAAGAATAGTCCTAGATGAGGCAAGTCTAGAATGGCTTGTACGGCGGCTGTCGAGCAGGAGCGAGATGCTCCTGTTACAGATGAAGATGCCTATTTTTGGATTTGCCGACAGCTTCTTGTCCTACCAGGTTTTTTGACTCTAGGCCAGTATATGTTATCAACTCTATGGACTTATTAAGGTCCTACATTGACAATCGTTTTCAGATTGTGGATTTGGAAGGTGAAAGATCCTCCCAGATGAAATTTAGCCGAGGAGTGCCCCAGGGATCGGTACTTGGACCAATTTTGTTCCTGATCTACATCTATGATCCCCTGTGTAACGTGCCAGCGGACGATGAAACCCTTTTCGACGACGATACGTCCTTTATTAACAGACCTAAAAATCGAGGTGCTCAGCCAGGTCAGAGGAAACTATAAAAAGTGGTTCGAAACGAAAAATTTGAAAGTGAACACTGGAAAAACACAGCAATTAATTGTGAGCACGAAACCACAGGCAGTCGATAATATCGAAGTGTAGGAGGTATCAATCAGTGGAAATTTAACCTGGTTTAAACAAGTCGATGAATTGTGCCAAAAACTTTCAAGGGCAATATTCGCAATCAGGCGAATAAGAATGCTGCTAACAGAAAAGAAAACCCTGCTTGCTCATTGCGCATAATTTAATAGTAGAATAACCTACAGCATTATTCTATGATGCGCTTCTCCGGATGCAGAAAGGGTTTTCATATAACAAAAGAGAGCTTTGAGATTGATAGTGGGGGTAAACCAGAATACTAGCTTTAGACCACTTTTCAAGTAATATGGTGTACTTACCCTTTCATGTTGCTATACAGGGAGTTTCATCATAAACTGGACAAACATATATTTTCGTGTAGAGAACATCGGGAGAATCATTTTTGCCTTATACAATATATCCCGTTTTCGGAGCATAAGCGAGATACAGGGTGTCAAACGTCATTTTTGAGCAAGATTCTCATGAGTGTGGTCAGTTATGTATAACATTTGGTGTAACGGTTTTTGGTCAAATCTCAGTATTTTTGGGTCTTCTATTCAGAAAAGTTGACGAACCCGAAAAAAATTTACAAAATGGCGGAAAACCTGCAATGTTCCAAATTTTTTTTTTGCAGTTGTCAAATTGACTTTTGTTTTCTGAATGAACATAATTTTCTAAGAATTTCTGTGAAAAAGTTTCTTCAAAAATCGAACATAAATTTTTTTTTACATGTCTACAGCGATGAAAAATTTTCCCTCGAAATGGATGAAAGGACCCCGCACATTTTGTATGGGAATTGGCTCCCGGTGGATTTGGCTGAAAATTTGATATGATATTCTACTAATCCTTCTGATCAAATGTCTGAACAGTCACGAAGCTGAAAAATGCATACTTCTAGGAGTTTTAAGCGATTTTTTGTATCCATTATGGCTTACGTATTATGGGAATTGGCTCTCGGTAGATTTGGCTGAAAATTTGATATGATGTTCTACTAATCCTTCTGATCAAATGTCTCCACAGTCACGAAGCTGAAAATGCATACTTCTAGGAGTTTTAAGCGATTTTTTGTATCCATTATGGCTTACGTATTACCGTTCACACAGAAATGTTTGAAAATATTTCGAATTGACAGAATCTGCTTTCAATAATCACGAAATATTCTCAAAGATTTCTGTGTGAAGGGTAATACGTAAGCCATAATGGATACAAAAAATCGCTAAAACTCCTAGGAGTATGCATTTTTCAGCTTCGTGACTGTAGAGACATTTGATCAGAAGGATTAAGTGTTGTTTGACTTCCCGCCTTTCAGCTTTAGCCATTTATTGTGATGTCATGCAGCCAGGTGTTCGGCTGCACTGTATGTCTTCATTTTGTCTAATCGTGTATTACTTTGTCCGCCCATTCGTTTAGTTTTTGTATGTCTCTGTCGTTTGCCTTTCCTTCTTTCCGTAGTTTTAGTGTGGTGTCCCCATAGCGTCTGATTATGTCCTGTCTTGTTTGCTCTCTTATTGTCCGTGTGCAATCATTTCTAATGTGTTTAGCGTCTTCGTGTTGTCCGTTACATTCACACAGTCCGTCTGTGTTGAAGAAGCGTCTGAGGTAAGCCTTCATGTTGCCATGTCCGGTTGCCAGTTGGGTGGCTTTAAATGTCAACTTAAGTCTATCTGTCCCTATTTGGTCGCAGTGTTCGTATAATTCTCTTCCTTTATTTTCGTTGTCCCAGTATTGTTGCCATTCCCTTAATACCTTTTGTTTATTTTGTTTTTTCATTTCTTTACGTATTGTTTTGTCCGTCGTTTGTTTATTTTCTGTCCAGTTTTTGTGTCTGTATTTTGCCTCTAGCCACCAGGGTGGCACGCCAGCAAGCGTCTGTAGAGCGGCTGTTGATGTCGTCGCGTATGGTCTGTTTATAAGCAGTAGCAAAGGTCTCTGTGTTGCGTCTATCTGTTTCCTTAATGTCACCCGCTCAGCGTTTATGCCCCATATCTCAGAGGCATATAACGCCGCGGGCTTCATTACATTCTCCGTAATTTGTCTGATTATGTCCTTGTTGTGTCCGTATGTTCTACTTAGCTTCCCTATAAGTTTCGTCGATGTCCTGCTAATTTTGTGTCTGGTTTCTTTCAAGTGGGGTAAGTATGATAGTTGTTTGTCTATTATTAGTCCTAGGTATTTAATCGTTTCCTTATGTTGCATTGTTACATTGTCTATTTTAATTGTTGGTGGTCTTATATTTCGTCGTCCGCTGATAAACATTGTCTCTGTCTTGTCTTCGTTGTATTTGTTTCCGCTCTCGCTTTCCCAGCGTTTGCATCCTCCCCAGACGTAAAGCCATTTTTTCTCGATTTCTTTTGCGGAGTTGCCTGTTAATATGATTAGTTCATCGTCTGCAAACGCTAGGAAGGTTGCGAGCGTGTCCGTGTATTCTATGTCTATGTCTCGTCTTTGAGCTTCATCTGCCTTGTATTGTCTGTCCGTCTGGTCCATTATCCTGAACCAACCCTGCATGATTGACAACCACAGGGTCGGTCCAAGACTTGAACCCTGGGGGCACCCTTTTGTTGTTGTCCTTGCTGTCGTTCCGCTCGTTATTGTCCTGTCCGTCAAAAAGTCTTCGCAGAGCCTGCAGAGCGCTTCCGGTACTTGTGCTATTTCCATCTCTCTCTTTATGTATGGGATCCATGCTCCATTGAAAGCGTTCCGCAGGTCCAGTGCGACTATAAGTTGGTGTTTCCTGTCCTTTTTATTTCTCTGTATTTGTCCTGTCATGTTTTCAATCGCATCTATTGTTGAACGTCCCTGTCTAAACCCGTACTGTCTTTCGTCTAGTCCATTATTGTTCTCTAGCCATTTCTGTAGTCTCCTGTTCGTTAATCTGTCCAGCACTTTTCCCAAGGCTGGAAGAAGGCTTATAGGCCGCATTGTCCCGTCTTTTTTGGGTATCCAAATTACTTTAGCTCTCTTCCATACCTTGGGAAATCGTCCGTATGTCATGCATTTGTTGTATGTTTCCGTTAGTATGTCTTTTGTTATGTCGAATATGTGTGTCAACGCTTCGTTTGGTATTTTGTCCTGTCCTGTGCTCTTTCCGGTTTTAAGTCCTTTTATTGTGTCTTCAATCTCCTCTGTAGTGATGTCGGGTTCTGTCGTGTTACTGTATGTTGGTGCGGTGCGTCTAATCCTTTTCATTTCTTCACTGTCCACTGTTTCGTTGTCCTGGGGAAAGTATTTGTCCATCAGGTAGTTGTTTTTGTCATTTTCGTCTATAGTATATGTTCCGTCTTCCTTCTGTATATTTGTGTTTTGGGTTGTTTTTCTTTTGTTTAGAAACTTCCATAATTTGTCCCATGGGTTGTTGTCGCTGATGTCTTTTATGTGTTTCTGTGCTTGTTCGAATTTCGCTAGTTTTATTTTTTCTTTGTAGTCTCGTCTCATTTGTTTATATTCCTGCGTTTTCCTGTTTCTTTCGTTCTCGTTGACTTCTTGTTGTGTTTGTCGTCTGTGTTGTCGTAGTTTCTGTCTTGTTCTTTGTAATTCGTCCGTCCACCACCCTTTCTCGACGTCAACTTGTTTTGTCTTTATATGTTTTCGGCATATCGTTGTGCATATGTATTGTAGCTTTTCAGCTCTTTGTTCGAGCTCTTCTGCATTGTTAATCGTCCATTCTTCCTTTTCTATCACCTTTTTTAGTTCGATCTTGTATTGTTTCCAATTTGTTTCGTCGAAGTCGTATATTGTGTGTTTTCTTATTTCTGTGGTTTTTATGTCTATGTCATATGTTATGTATCTGTGTAAGCTTAACGATTCCTCCTCCTGAACTTTCCAATTTGTTATTGTCAGTCCTTTTGTCAGCGTGACGTCTATATAGCTGTATCCTCTGTGGTTTGTAAATGTTGGTATCTTTGTTGGATCGTTATTTATGTCGTATACATGTGTCACTGTCCAGTCAAGTAATTTGTCGCCTCTTGCATCTATCTTTGTGCCCCCCCATGTTGCGTGGTGTGCATTTATGTCTCCAGCTAAGAGGTGTGTCCTTTCCTTATCAGTCATCTTTTGTGTAAAGTCTGTCAGTCTTTTATTTTCGTTTCCGCCTGGTTCGTCGTATAGGGATGTAATCAGTTCTTTTGTTTTGTCTTTCCTTTTTATTTCTATTGTTGCATAATTCTTGCTCGTTAGTTCTCGTCTTGTTGTTATGTTTGTTAGCGTTCGTTTTGTTAATATCTGTGCTTTTCTATTTGTGTCGTGTTCGTGTGTTATGTACTCTTGATTTTCTATGTATTGTCCGTATGGTTCCTGTATAATGGCTATGTCTATGTTCTCTTCTTTCATTTTTTGGTATAGTAGTCTCGTTGCTTCTTTTCCTCTGTCCAGATTTATTTGAATTATTTTCAAGGTCATTGTGAGTAGTCTATTGTTTGTCTGGCTTGTCTTTCCTTCCGTTGGTATACCGGGCATCTCCGGTCTCGTGCCGTGTGTTGTCTCATTTCTTGTCTGGTTCCGTCTATTTTGCAGTTGGGGCAGTCTAGTCTTTCACTCTGGCATGTGCGACCTTCGTGTGGTCCTCCGCATTTGTGGCATCTGCTTTTTGCGTCACAGTGTTTCGCCACGTGTCCATATTTGTGACAATTGTAGCATAGTGCTACACTTATTTCTTCCGCCACCCTTATTCTCTGGAGGTCTATATACATGGTCCCTTTTTTTAGCAGTCTTTTCGCTATGTTTGTGTCCGTTTGTAAGATTATGTTCTCTTTGTATTCGTTTCTACAAGTCTTTCGTGTCAGTATTCGTGTGGTTTTTTTAAATGTGTCTCCGTCTATTTCCTCGTTTTCATATGGTATTTGACCAATTAGTTCTTCGTCTGTGTACCCCTTTGTTATCCCAGTCAACATTATGGTCGGTTTCTTTTGTTGGTCTGTTCGTACCTGTACCTCCTTGTTGGTTTTCAGCACTTGGGTTAGTTTTTCTTGTTGTGTTTTGTCCGTACATTGTATGATTACCTTTCCGTCCTTTATTGGTATTATGTTTTTTATTTTGTCTCCGTGTAATACATCTTTTGTTGCTTCTGTCAGTTTCTTCATCACTTCCTTATGTTCTTTTATGTTATTTATCCCTATTATTGTCTTATGTGTTTGTTTTTGTTCGGGTGTTTTCCAGCCACCATTCGTGTCGTTGTTAGTTTTTGTTTGCGATGTCGTTTGTGCGTATGTTTTTTGTTTTCTTGTCCGTCCTTTTATGTTCCAGTCATTGTCTGTGTCATAATCTGTGTTGGTTTCTGTTTCTTCGTAACTTGTATTAGGTTTTCGTTGTGTTTTGCTTTTGTTGCTATGTTTCATTATGTTTGGCATTTCTTTTTCCCTTGTTGAGTTTATTTTTCCTATCATGGTTTTGATTTCATTTACTTGTCTGTTCAAATTCCTCATTTCTTCGTTTTGTTTGTTTATTTGTTCTTCCTGCTTTCTTATCGTTTCTTTATTTCCTTCTTTTTTTCCTAATTGGTATGCCATTCTTATCAGGAGGTTGCCCATTATGTCCAGTTGATTTCTTACTATGACTTGGTCTTCTCTATTGAATTGTATCTTACCTCCTGAGAATTTTGTTGTGGCTTTCTTGATATTTTCTTTGGCCATAAGTATTTCTTCGATTACTTCTTCTGTTTCATCTTTTTGATCTGTCATTTCGTGTGTTTCCGTTTGTTCTGTTTCTTTTCCCTGTCCTGTCGCTTTGCTTATTCCTACTTCTTTGTCTGTTTCTTCTTCATTTCGTATAATTGTACTATTTCTTTCAATTTTTTATTTTCCCTAATGGTTTGGTCTCCGTCCATTTCAATATCGGTGAATGACCTCTCTCTCACTTCTTCCGTGTCTTCACCGGTTCCATAATTCTTCCTCTTTCTCGTGTCTGGTGACCTCGAAAGCGATTGCGTACGCGGTATTTGGCCTAACCGTTTGGCCTCCTGTTCAATATCCTTCCATCGCGTTTCTATTTCGTTCTCACTATCTTTTTCATTTGATGTTGCTGTTACGTTTTTCTTATTGGTTTTATTGTTAATGTTCAAACTCATAATGTGTCCCACGAGTAGGGCCGAATTATATGGTCACCTCCCAGCAGTGCGCCCGTACTGGGAGGAAGGCTATATGTCCCACTGGGTGCGCCTGGTGCCCAGTGGTGAGAAAGTTAGGAACCGGTCTGCTCCCCGGCCATGCATCCCTTCGGCACTTATCTACACCTTAGGATTAGAGGTTTTTATAGAGGTTGGCTCCTCTGTGAGTCGGGCGGTTAAGCCAAGCTCCCCGTCCACCCTAAGACTTGACTAGGTCAGGACGGTCTGTACAGGGCGGCGAACCGCCAGGTCCTAGGGCACCTCGGGTTTGGCGATCCCCGTACTGCACATCCGAAGATGCGCAGCCCCTGAGGTAGAAGGATTATAATAAAGTTTATTTGACCATAAAAACAAAATGAACACTTCGAATAATATTGTACAAACAAACTGAAATAAAGAGACAGAGGCTCACTCCTAAGAAGCTCACCTGTTAGTCTCACAACAGAAATACTATTCAAAGACAGCCACTACAAAAATGGAAACAAAATAAAAAAATTCTCTGGCCCAAATGGACATCATATACATCGAAAGTTAAATATATCAGGAAACACCATGTGGAACTGCTCAACAAACGCACTTAAGTCAAATCTGGTAATAATTGTCACTTTAGGAGTGTGTATTTTATCTTCGTCATATTTTGTTATTAATAACGTTATGTATAGTTGTTCTGTTCAAACCGAGTAGCCACCGAAACACTTCCTTCTTGAATGTCACAGGGTCTCTCAAAGCTCTCAACGTAATTGGGATTGTTCCATATATTTTGGGAGCTAAATATATGCAAGATCTCTGACCTATCGTTTTCATCGTTTTACTCTCTTTATAGTGGTCGAGTTTGCGTCTAGTGGAGTAGTTATGATCGATTGGCCTAAGTTCAATTTTTCGTCTCTTTATGAGTGCTGCAATTTTCATGAAATACAGTTGCCTCAAATCCAGCACATGTGCGACTCTGTATATCTCGTCACTAGGAAACAGCATGCTATGTCCGCAAATTATCTTCAGTATACATTTTTGAATGATATTCAATCTTTCTATATGCACATCATATGCTGCCCCCCAGCCCGAAATACCATATGTCAACAGCGACTGCACCAAGCCAAAATAAACCATCCTCAGATATTTCAGATTGAGTTGTTTTTTGAGACGTTTGAATCTATGTAATAAGCCGCGCAGTTTCTTTGCTAGTTGTTCGCAGTGGTACTCCCATCTCATATGTCTATCTACGGTGATCCCAAGATACTTGACGAATCCATCTCTGCTCTCCAATATGGTTGTTCCATTTCTCGCTTTTATTGGCCCTATGTTTGGTAGACCATTTTCATACGATGTAAATGGTAGATAGCAAGATTTTTCCATATTGAGGGTTAACTTATTGTAGCTCAACCAATCCGAGATACTTTGTAAATCCTTTTCTGCTTTTAATTTAAGTTGTTCCAAGATTCTGCTTCATAAGAAATCGAAAGGTCATCAGCAAAACTAACCATACTTCCAAAGATGTTCATATTCAGGAGGTCATTTACATAGAGCAGAAACAACAATGGTCCGAGGGCCGTTCCCTGAGGGACTCCGTATCTTACTTCCCGTTCTTCACTCTTCTCTCCATCAACGGATACGCATTGCTTCCTCATTGTCAGATAACTCCTCAGCAAACTCAGTGCCGCTCCCCTGATTCCATAGTCATGCATTTTTCCAAGAAGTACTCCGTGATCAACCGTATCAAATGCTTTCGACAAATCGAGGAATATGGACATAGTAGGTTTTTTTTTGTCTAATCCGTTATAGATGAACGTGGTCATTTCCCTTATTGCATCCTCTGTCGATTTTCCCTCCATGAACCCATACTGTCGCTCTGACAATAGACGATGTTTGTCTATGAATTTCTGGAGTCTTGCTTTTATAATTTTTTCCATTACCTTCGAGAGATTTGATATCAAGGATATGGGTCTATAATTAGACATTTCCAAGTTATTACCACCCTTATAAATAGGTTTTATGACACCAATCTTGAAAGGATCTGGAAAACATCCGCTTAAAAACATTCGTTGATAATGTGTGCTAGAGGCGTCGAAATATTCTGCCTCACTTCTTTGAGAACATTTGAGTTTATCCCGTCAATACCTGGAGCTTTATTCTTCTTGAGTGTTCCAATAATCTTCTCAACCTCATGTTTATCAGAAGGAATGAGGTATATACTGTCTCTTATATTAACTTTTACTGGACTTTCATAGTTCTCTGGTTCAATAATCCTACCAGCGTATTCAGCTCCCAAACTACCATAGTATTCATTGAACTTAGATGCAATTAATTTCTTATTCATTATTATTTCACCATTATACTCAATCTTTTTTATGTCCTTCTGTTTCAAAGGTTCTTTATACGAATTTTTCACATGTTTCCATATAGCAGCAGGTTCGCTTCCACTCTTGTCAATGCACCCCTGTAAGTATTTTCGCTTTGAATATTCTATAACCTTCAAAAGTTTGTTCTTATATTTTACATATATCTTCTTGAGTTCAATGTCGCTAGGATTCTTGAGTAGTAATTTATATAGTCGATTCTTTTCATTTATGGATGTAAGAAGTGCTTTCGTAATCCATGGATTCTTTGACATTTTCCTGCGGTTTTTTATCACCTCTTCAGTATTTTTTTCAATATATTCTCGCAAAATCTTGATGAAGTTCTCAGTTTTACTGTTACAATTTTTTTTCTGAATAAACTCGAGTCCAGTTTTCTCTCTGTAAGTCTGAATTTAATTTTGCATAGTTAGTGAATGTCCTTCGATATTTATCCTCATTCTGAATGGTTATATTAGGTTTTTCATGCTCAATTGTAAGCATTGTTGGGCAATGGTCAGTTATTTCATAATCTAAAATAAATCCCTGTACAGTATTATAGTTGAAACCCTGTTTTCCGTTGACAAAAAAGTGATCCAGGCAAGATCTGCTCTCAGGTCGCGTGACTCTGTTAATAAATGATTTATATCCAAACATACTGAAAATGTTAATATACTCTGTTGCTTTAGGGCAGTTTCTCGAGGGCAGATTCACGTTGATATCGCCTGTCACTATATTGGATTCACAATGGTTTCCTACATTGGCCAGATAATGATAGAGCTCACTATTGAACATGCTCTCAGACGAATTGGGTGACCTGTATATGGCTGTAATTTTGAATTTCTTATTTAGGTGCTCGAGCTCGATCTCCAGAGCGTTCACTTCACCAATCTTCACTATCTTGTAATCATATACAAGGTGGTCTTTAATGTATACTAAAACACCATCATGGGAATTATATCGGCCGTTACTGTAAATATTTATATATCCCGGTATAGTAAAAACTGAAGGATCTTCTAAAATGAACGTTTCAGTAAGCACGATCACTTCCACCTCCGAAGGAAGCTGATCAAGTAGTACGATTAGTTGGTCAAAGTTCTTCGCCACACTCCTTATATTCATCTGAAAAATTTTTAAGGCGCTTGATTGAGGTATCACAAGTTCTTCAATTTTCCCGATCTCGATAGTATCGTAATCCTCATTACTGAAAGTCTCGATGTAAGAATCCATCCCGAATTTGCAGAACTAATTCCTATGAACTCTATATTGGGATCTTGTCTGGCGATAAGTTTCAGTTTCCTCCCCCTTACTCTTTTTAGAGTCTTTTCCAGCTTTCTCGATCAACTTGCCCACCTTTTCTCCAACTAATTCTTCTTCTATTTGCTGTTGTTCCTTTAATTGTTGCTCAAACCTAGTCACCGGATTTGGGGTATCGGGAGCACTTCGTGGTGTATCCCTCAATTCTCTAAACGTTTGATCCAATATTTCACCCTCAGATCCTGAACTAGATTTCTCTTTCACAGTCTGCTTTTCAAGTTCTTCATAGGTATATTCATCCCCATTTATGTACAGTTTTTGATTCTTTATATAAGCATTCAAGTTTTTAGATCGAGCCTGCTTCAAATTCGATCTGAGCATTTATCCTTACGTCTGTCCTCCGGGCACAGGTCGTTGTTGATATATATTTTCTTACCTTTAAGTTTTCTTGAATTTTTCAGAACAAGATTTTTCGTGAGATATGAAGTAAATTCAATTTTTATTGGGGAATGCTGGTCCCTGCCGAGTTTGTAAATGTTATTGATATTATTTGGACTCAGATTTATTTCGAGTAATTCGTTAATTCGCGAAATGCAAGAATTCAACAAATCCGCATCATCGACCACCAAACCACTCACAATTATATTATTCTTTATTATTATTCTTTTAATATTAACTATTTCCTCCTCCAATTTCAACAAACGACCATCCAAAGAGGCAATATAACGTCTGGTATCCTCCCCCACCTCTCGGATCTCTTTTCTCACCGTATCTAAATCTTCCCTCAGGAGTGCGGTCTGTTTAGAGATTTCCTCCCTGAGGACCGCTGTTAAATCATTAGAATTAAACATTACTTCAATCTAGGGAAAACAAAAGAAGGAAAAAAATACAATGTTTTTGTTGCCAATCGTTATTTTACTACCCAGTGTAACAGAAGGATATTATATCAGACAAGGAAAACTCGCTTCACTCCTACGGGCCGATGTAAGAGACTTTTTAAACACAAACACAGGTAGGCCGCGGAAAGAAAGGTAAACAAAGGGTAAAAACAGAGGGAATTCCCTTTCTATCTTATCAGTTCAACTTCTTGTAATGTGATATGATAAGAATCCGTATCAGATATTAGATATGCATATGTGCACGAAATGTAGGTAGAATTATAATATCGAACTGCAATAATTAGAAGTGTAAAACACAAATTGAGAAAATTTCAAAATTCAAATTGCTGTTCAATACTGTCTTGACTTATCTGTACACACAGTGTCCAAATTTCAAGTATCGATCTGAAGCACAACACAAAATTAGCACAGCAACCAATCCACGACCTGACTTAACGGCTGTCACACATGTAAAACTAGAACATCATATCAAAAATAGAACATCATATCAAATTTTCAGCCAAATCCACCGGGAGCCAATTCTCATACAAAATGTGCGGGGTCCTTTGTTCAATTGTACTTCTTGAATTATCAATCATGAATATGAAAACAGAATTGTAAAATATCGAACGGTTTCGTTACTACAGCCATTCAATGTTTCGTTCAAACCTCTGAAATAATGAAAAAAAAATTGTTTTGGGTTCTAGAATCAAAATGATTAAATTATTGGCATGTCCAAACATTCTAGATGAATGTATACAAAAAAAAATCAGTGAAACTTAGCTGGGACTCGAACCGACGTAGGTATTAAATAGGGAAATGGCACTGTTCTAAGGATAATAATATTCGTTGCCAGGCAGCGGTAGTTCGTCATTCATAGAGTTTGACTGGTATTTGAATTTCAGTGAATATAATTTAGCCAGTAGTCAAACTCTATGAACTACGAACTACCGTTGCCTGGCAACGAATATTAATATCATTAGAACAGTGCCATTTCCCTATTTAATACCTACGTCGGTTCGAGTCCCAGCTAAGTTTCACTGATTTTTTTGTATACATTCATCTAGAATGTTTGGACATGCCAATAATTTAATCATTTTGATTCTAGAACCCAAAACAATTTTTTTTTCATTATTTCAGAGGTTTGAACGAAACATTTGAATGGCTGTAGTATGGAAACCGTTCGATATTTTACAATTCTGCTTTCATATTCATGATTGATAATTCAATAAGTACAATTGTATAAAATTTTCATCCATTTCGAGGGAAATTTTTTCATCGCTGTAGACATGTAAAAAAATATTTATGTTCGATTTTTGAAGAAACTTTTTCACAGAAATTTATAGAAAATTGTGTTCATTCAGAAAACAAAAGTCAATTTGACAACGGCAAAAAAATTTGGAACATTGCAGTTCTTCCGCCATTTTTTAATTTTTTTTCGGAGTTCGTCAACTTTTCTGAATAGAGGACCCAAAAATACTGAGATTTGACCAAAAACCGTTACACCAAATGTTATACATAACTGACCACACTCATGAGAATCTTGCTCAAAAATGACGTTTGACACCCTGTATCTCGCTTATGCTTCGAAAACGGGATATATTGTATAAGGCAAAAATGATTATCCCGATGTTCTGTACACGAAAATATATGTTTGTCCAGTTTATGATGAAACACCCTGTATACTGGAATGCGTCGTATACATACACACTAAAGAAGAAACTTTTTCTAAATATTTCGGAGTACACATCTACGAGAGCAGATCGACAAACAAGTTAATATCCTCTAGACATAGATAAAAAAGAACTCAATATATGCATACTTTCAACGGTGTCAAATTATACAACAGACCTCCGCAGAGCATGATTTCACTTCACTGTACGGCTTTCAAACGAAAAATCTAAGCGATACTAGTTAGCGCAGCTTTTACTTCCATGGATGAATTCATAATGTACCATTTTTAGTCTATGAATTTTTTGTTATTGTTATCTGCGAGGGTTGATATTTATATGTTCTCGCTATTGTTTTCATGTTATAATGTATGTATGCGTATAATTTTACAATTACTGTATTCATTAAATTTATTGTTATAATATGTATACTTGACAAACCCTGTATAATTTGAGGGTAATAAATGAACTATGAACTGAAAGCCGCGTAGCTAATGATGGGTCCAACAATGGATCTAAAAATCTAGTTGATTACTCTCGGCTAAAATTTACACCAAAGATATGTGGTGTCAACAGTGGAGTTCAAGACGTTTCCATCCTTACCATGTACTTTAAGAGAAAGTACTTTTTCTAGTGAATGGTACTGAACAGTTTGTTTGGCTTCGCGCTTAGTCCTTGAACACACCACTCGTGAATAAGGTTAGACCAACTTTCACCACAACTGATGCTTCAAATATATAACTATAGTCCGTTCACGAAAGGTTGAGCCATCGGTTGCCCATGGAAATTTAGCATATTTCACGGTGTATGTTAAAATTTTAGGTTATGTTGTTTATTTTCTTGACAGATTGATACGCAATGTTGTCAATATTGCATAGAATTCTCTGATAATTTACAAGCTCGTCGGACGAGGCCGGGTTCATTCGGCAACGTTGACTTTATTTTACGTTATGACAGCAAATGCTGCCAACTTCAGATAAATAAACATCCTCCTACTATGCGCTCAAACTTTCGTGAACGGACTATACATATACTTCCATCGGAACATACTGATCATACGAATATTAAAATATGCATTATACCTACTCATCCCTGATGACTTCCCTCGTCGAACTGAACGCCCTCCGTTGTCGAACATTAAAGGCTCATCCCTCAACATCGTGTTTCTTTTTTCTTGTATGAAAATTCAATTACCAACCATTTCGGAAACTTAACGTTAACGTATGTCTGCTCGCGCGCCTAAAACAGCGTTAAGCACGATCGGCTTACCCGAAAATTAAGCGCGCGCTAAAACTCGCCAATGGACGCTCGGACTACCACCTCGCCGTCCGCAGGTCAGAAACCCTTCATGAATACTAAAAGACATATTAACACGGCTACCATAAAATTATATTTACACGATTATTCAACTTATTATGGTTATGTGAATTCCTTTTCCACTAATTTTTGTTGGATTTTCTGCTTTGTCAAACTGGTTTCATTCTACTGTGTTTTTTTCTAGTTTTAACCATTTTTAAAACCTTCTGCCCTGGTCTGTCATTCATCCGAAATATTATTACAAGGTGATCGGTATTTTCGCAGATTTCGAAGCTCGCATTGAAATGCGTTTCAAGTAATATTTCAAATATATATTCACATTTCGATCTGAAAATGACCTTCATATGAATATTGAATAGTGCGTTATACTCATTAACTAATCATTAATAATTTCCCTGCCGATTACCCTTCATTATCAAACATACGAGACTTGAAAACTGTAATTATTTGACATTGGTGTCTCAGAGCTAGGTTATCTGTGACCACGCATAGAAGCCACACTCATTCAGAAAGTGCAATGACGTTGTCTCCTAATTTTAGTTTCCCTTGCCTTGCCACCCATTTGGTTACCGCAAATTCCAAGAAAAATCCTAGTGGAGGGAACTCCAGAATGACTTGTACGGCGGCAGGAGCAAGATGCTCCTGTTATAGACATAGATGCCGATTTTTTATTTTACTGACAGATTCTTGTCGTATTTCAAACCATTCTCTGGCATCTGATACGATCATCGCGATGTAAGCTCCCGGGGAGCTTTCGGTTTAAAATTGCACCAAGATATTCAGTTTCAACAGTGGGGTTTAAAATGTTTCCATCCATTCCATGTACTTTCAGAGAAAGTACTTTTTCTAGTGAATGCTACTAGAACAGTTTGTTCAGGGTTCAGTCCTTTTGAACACACCACATACTTCTAGGTTAGAACAACATTCATGCTACTCCAACTAATGTTTCAAATATACAGGGTGTCTGTGAACAAATGCGAAGGACTAAGGGAGATCATTACCCGATGAAAATAGGCAGGGTTAGTTTATAATTCGACCTCCCTTCCAAGATATAGTCTTTGGAAGGTCGATAATGAGTTGACAGTTTTTTTATTTTTTTAGGAGTCCTAAAAAACACTGAGTCCTAAAACTATACATAATATGATTCATTAAGTAGATGTTACTCACACAATTTTTTGGATCCCATAACTTTATTATTAGGGTTGAAAATAACAACCCCTTATGATTTTCCTTCAAAAATTGTTTTCGTGGGATAGATTCTCGAAAAATAAAATTCTCTTATGGTTTCCCATTCAATTCTGGAGAAAAAAAGTCAATTGCAAAATTTCGATACAGTCGATACTTTTCTCGGAAAAAATAAAAACTTACAAGCAGTTATGATCACTGTTCATTCCATTTCATCGTACTTATGTTCCATAGAATGAATATTCTAAGATATTGTTTATGCTCGAAATTGGTTTTTTCAATTATTCTCATCAATCGAAAGAAAGTTCTATTTGTGAAACTTAAATATTACGGATATAATATTCTTCCGAAATCAGTATAAAAGCTTCAGAAAGATTTATAGAACATCTTTATCTCCTGTCTTAGACATACAATATCATAGAATATTCATTTTATGGAACACTTATACGATTAAATGGAATGAACAGTGATCATAACTGCTTGTAAGTTTTTTTTTTTTCGAGAAAAGTATCGAAATTTTTCAGGAGACTTTTATTCTCCAGAATTGAATGGGAACCCTAGGAGAATTTTATTTTTAGAAAATCTATCCCACAAAAACAATTTTCGAACGAAAATCATAGGGGGTTGTTATTTTCAACCCCTAATAATAAAGTTATGAGATCTGAAAAATTTGTGTGAGTAATATCTACTTAGTGCTTCATATAATGTATAGTTTTATGACTCAGTGTTTTTAAGAAGCCGTAAAAAAAATTAAAAACTGTCAACTCGTCATCGCCTTCCAAAGGCTGTATCTTGAAAGGGGGGTCGATTTCGAAAAAAAAATATATGAACTACCCCTGCTTATTTTCATCGAGGAATCATCTCCCAAAGTCCCTCGCATTCGTTTACAGACACCCTGTATAACTACACCTCCATTTTAACATATCCATCATACGAATATTGAAATATGCGTTATACTCATCGCTGATAACTTCCACGTCGAACTGAACGCCATCCATTGTCATACATAAAAGAGCTCATCCAACACCATGTTTCTCTGTTCTTGTATGAATATTCAATTACCAAAAATTTCGGTAACGGTAACGTAACGTATGTCCAATCTCGCGCCTAAAACAACGTTAAGCCCGATCGGCTTCCACGAAAATTTAGCGCGGGATAAAACTTGCCAATGGACGCTCGGACTACCACCTCGCCGTCCGCAGGTCAGAAACCCTTCATGAATATTAGAAGACATAATAACACAGCTACCGTAAAATTATATTCACACGATAATCAAACGGCGCGAACCAGCGGCTTCGGATTAATTCTCATTCATACTCATCGAGACTTGAAAATTGTAATTTTTGGAAATTCGTGTCCAGAGCTAGGTTATTTGCGACCGCCTATAGAAGATCTCTACATTCATTGAGAAAACAAAAATGATGCATGTAGTCACCTAATTTCAATTCCCTTTTCCTTGCCACCTTTAGAACCCATTTGGGTCCCGCACATTCCAAGAATAGTCCTAGAGCGAAAGAAGGTCCAGAATGACTTGTTCGACGGCGATCGAGCATAAGCGATATACATCTGTTATAGACAAAGATGCCGATTTTTGAGTTTGTCTACAGTTTCTTGTTCTACCAGTACTTTTGGCTCTAGGCCAGTCTACTCTATCTACTGAAAGCCGCGTAGCTAACGATGTGTCATACGATGCAACTTAAAATCTAGTCGATTACTTTTGTTGAAAATTTCACCAAGAGTCACCATTAGGATTCAAAGCGTTTCCATCTATTACATGTATTTTAAGAGAAAGTACTTTTTCTAGTGAATGGTACTGAAACTGAATGTTAAGGGTTCACGATCAGTACTTCTTGCACTTGTGCATTAAGATTAGAGAAACTTGCTAGCTACTCCAACGATATCGATCATACGAATATTAAATTATGCGTTATACTCATCGTTAATGAAATGAAAGAATATATTGGGATTCTTGGACTAAGTTTCTTTATTGTTCTTCAATACAACGCCGACGTTTCGAAACGACTTGTTTCTTTTTCAAGGCTAAAAATCATACACATTAAAAATTTCGTTCGAGATCTTTCGTATACACAATAAGTATTACCTAGTATTCTGAACAATATCGTCGATATATTTGTAATGTTGGATTCATAATTTCATATTCAAAGAGATCTAATTTCAATTTTAAATTTTTGACGTTGTTTCAGAAAGACGCGGAATATTGGCTATGACAGATGACGTCGTTGTTGACATGTGACATAGAAATTGTGACGTTTCGTCGAGTTCTTTTTCATTTGTCACCGCCACTAGTCTTTGTCAGGGGTGTACTCTATTATATCAGGGTTTCTTATCGATTGATCAACGAAGGTTAAAAACATAAAAACTTACAGAAATATGCAAAGACATGTAAAAGTACCTCAATTATACGGTGTCGTTCGCGGACTCGTCGATAAAATTTTTTAGCAATGGGACCACTTTAGTTGAATTCTTGTCATCTATTCAATCATCTATTAAGTTGCTGTAGATGATGCTTGAGTGTTCGACGTCTTCTCGGTGGTTTACGGTGTTGTTGCGTCTCATCTGTATCATCTCGCTTATGTTCCTCCTGTATCCATTCTTCTCTCTATCTAGGATCTTTACGTCATCGAAATCAAACTTGTGGCCGGTAGTCATCTGGTGGTGTGTGACCGCTGTTTTGTTGTAGTTTGCCACGTCTTCACAGTCTCTCTTATGCTGCTTTATCCTTTCCTTCAGGTATTGCTTAGTTTGACCCACGTAGCACTTCTGACAGCTCTGGCAAGCTATCTTAAGCTACGGTTTCCTCGGACAGATCGTCGACCGTCGCGTCCAGGCCGTCAGCCGTCGAGAATAGCGATTTCCGTCGGAAGTGGTTTCCTCGAATTATTAGTGGATCGCCTACATGTGCACGTGAAATACCTACTTATTGTGGTTGTAAGAAGAAATTATCGAAAATGGACCCGACAAAATTAATAGTTCTGTTATTATTGGAGGAAGAAGAAGACGAAGAGCTGATAATGGGAACTCTTAAAGATCCAAACAAGCCAGTGGATGAATTATTTTTGAGACGTCATACAGAAGGTGCCTTGAATGTTACCGTGCAGAGAAGGTTCTTTGGAAATGAAATGAAATTTAGGGAGTATTTCAGACTTTCCACTGAACTTTTCGAACAAGTTTAGACTTATATTAAATGTGACAGCACCAAGAAAGGTACCAATAGGATAAAATGTCCAATTTCTGCTGAAGAGAAGCTTTGCATAACATTGAGATAGGTTCCGTTTCCGAATTAACTAACGTAAACAATAATTTTACTTTCTTCAACAGTGGAAGTTGAACTGCACTTCACCGCTCGAATCTAAACTCAGCTGTCAGAACCGTCCGTCGGTCGCGACGTCCAACTTCAACGTTCATTCGCCGTCCAGATATGCGATTGCTAGAAAAGCGGTACCACTGAAATGCATTGGTTAGATAAAACCGTCACAACGCAGCGACTGGCGGCCTGGACGCGACGGTCGACGATCTGTCCGAGGAAACCGTAGCCTTAAGCTACGGTTTCCTCGGACAGATCGTCGACCGTCGCGTCCAGGCCGTCAGCCGTCGAGGATAGCGATTTCCGTCGAAAGTGGTTTGCTCGAATTATTAGTGGATCGCCTAAATGTGCACGTGAAATACCTACTTATTGTTGTTGTAAGAAGAAATAATCGAAAATGGACACGAAAAAAATTAATAGTTCTGTTATTATTGGAGGAAGAAGAAGACGAGGAGCTGATAATGGCAACTCTTAAAGATACAAACAAGCCAGTGGATGAATTATTTTTGAGACGTCATACAGAAGGTGCGTTCAATGTTACCGTGCAAAGAAGGTTCTTTGGAAATGAAATTAAATTTATGGAGTATTTCAGACTTTCCAGTGAACTTTTCGAACAAGTTTAGACTTATATTAAATGTGACAGCACCAAGAAAGGTACCGATAGGATAAAATGTCCAATTTCTGCTGAAGAGAAGTTTTGTACAACATTGAGATAGGTTCCGTTTCCGAATTAACTAACGTAAACAATAATTTTTCTTTGTTTAACACTGGCAGTTGAAATGCACTTCACCGCTCGAATCTAAACTCAGCTGGGCCTGTATTCTCGACAAGTGATAGTCCAAAACGTATACGAACTTCATTGCGAGGTGTGCATTTTTGCAGTTAAAACAGGTACTCGCGCAATGAATTTCGTATACGTTTTGGACTATCACTTGTCGAGAATACGGGCCCTGATCAGAACCGTCGGTCGCGACGTCCAACTTCAACGTTCAGGCGCCGTCCAGCTATGCGATTGCTAGAAAAGCGGTACCACTGAAATGCATTGGTTAGATAAAACCGTCACAACGCAGCGACTGGCGGCCTGGACGCAACGGTCGACGGTCTGTCCGAGGAAACCGTAGCTTTATATACCACTTCAGATTCAAGCGTATTGGGTGTCTTGTGTTTGAGTTGAGTAAAAAATCTTTTAGTAGTACTTAAATTGTAGTAGGCGCATCCACTTTTTAGATTTTTGAATAGTCTGCTAACACGATGGGATAGGTGTGGTATATACGGGAACTTGAATCTTGAGATTACATTGTTGGGGTTGTTGTGGCCGTTGTCAGTCGTATTCTGAATGTGTGCCTTTATCATCCTGTTTATCATGTATGTTGGATAGTTGTTTTGGGCAAAAATCTTTCTCACTTTTCCCAAATTGGTCTCGTGGAATTTGGAGTGACTGAGATTTAATGACCTTCTTATGAGGTTGTTCATTATGTTGCTCTTTTGTTGTATAGGTACTATGGTTACTATAGAAGTTAATGCATCTGTTGACACTCACTGGTTTGGTATACCAGTCAGTTATTAAATTTGGTCCTTCTCTTATTATTAACAAATCAAGGAAAGGTATACACATGTTTTCTTTCTCCTCGAGAGTGAACTGGATCTTTGGGTGATATGAGTTGAAGACCGCCAAAGTGTGTTGTACCATGTTGAAAGGAACCAGTACTAGTGTGTTGTCAACGAACAGTTTTAGGAGTGGGGTATCAAAACCTAGCTTGTCCAGGGCATAGTAAAACACCTCGTTCATAACTAGTTCGGCGAATGTTTGGCTGGTTGGGGAACCCATGGCGGTGCCATCGAGTTGCTTGTAAACTGGCCTTCGTAGACGAAATATCCAGTGTCGAAACACAGGCTGACCAGTTCTAAAAATTTTTTCTTATTTAAGTCTGTGTGGCATCTTATGAATGGCCATCTCTTTTTAATGATGGAAAGTACGAGTTCTTTTGGAATATTAGTGAATAGAGATGTTACTTCTAGCGATATGAGGACATAGCCTGGTGGGACTTCTATATCTTTTAAGGTTGAGGTTAGTGAAAAGGAATCTTTGACACTGAATATTGAGCTAGATAGTGTTGCCCTCAGAAGATTCCTTTTCACTAACCTCAACCTTAAAAGATATAGAAGTCCCACCAGGCTATGTCCTCATATCGCTAGATGTAACATCTCTATTCACTAATATTCCAAAAGAACTGGTACTTTCCATCATTAAAAAGAGATGGCCATTCATAAGATGCCACACAGACTTAAATAAGAAAACATTTTTAGAACTGGTCAGCATAAATTATTCTTCCATTCATTTTTGTTAAACTTTCTGATTTTTCAAATGGGTTCCATTCCACTTTATTTTTCTTTTAAATTTTAACCATTTTTGAAGCCTTCAGCCCTGGTCTATCATGCTTGCTCCGAAATATTATTACAAGGATATCGGTGTATCCGCAAATTTCAAAGCCCGCATCGGAAAGCGTTGGTTGTGAAAATAAGTTACATTTTATAATTCCAACTAATTTTCAAGTATATAATCACATTCCGATCTAAACATTACATTCATATGAATATTAAATGGTGCGTTAAACTCATCGTTAATAATTTTCTCACCGATCCCTTCATTGTCAAACATAAAAGAGCGCGGAGTTCAGCCAGCAAACATCATCGTGTTTCTTTGTTCCTGTATGAATATTCAATCACCAAAAATTTCGGCAACGCAACGTTAACGTACGAGTATGTCCGATCTCGCGCCTAAAACAACGTTAAGCCCGATCGGCTTCCACGAAAATTTAGCGCGGGTTAAAACTTGCCAATGGATGCTCGGACTACCACCTCGCTGTCCGCAGGTCAGAAACCCTTCATGAATATTAAAAGACATAATAACACGGCTACCGTAAAATTATATCCACACGATTATCGAACGGCGCGAACCAGCGGCTTCGGATTAATCCCTGCGGGATTGAAATTTACGAAAACGCGGCGGCAAGAATGGATGTTTATTACAGGAGGACAGTTTTATTCGGTTTTTGGGATCTCGGGGGATTAACGGCTACCGTAAATCTTTCGCCTGTCGTTGGCCGTAAACTCGTTGATCAATTAGCTTGTTACGAATGAAAATATACGCACAACGTAGGGGGCGGAAGAAAGAGTCACTGATGCAGTGGAAGCAAGAGAGATTTTCGTTTTTTACTTCCTGATTTAATTTGGGTTTTACGGTGATCGTCGGATTATCGTGTATTCAGTACAGTATATTTGTGCTTAAAAGAACCGCTAGCAGAAAAGTTTTGGGGTAGTTTTGAGGAACAAAAATTTTGAACTGTCATTTTTTATGTTTCACAAAACATGGTCATTCAAAATTTTTGTTCCTCAATATCTCAGACAAAACGAAACCAATCGAAATGAAATGTTGCGGTCAAATACAAGATGTTCATAGTAAGCCTTATGCAAAATTGTGTGACCATAGTGTGAACAGAACCATAGAAAATTCAATTGAAATATTGAAAAGAAGAATCCATATTTCCATAACGAGATATCCGACTCTAGTGAAATTTTTTTTTTGAATCGAGACTGATATACTGGATGTTCATGCAAAATTTCAAGAGAATCGCATCATCGCAACCATAGAATTATTTTTTTTTCATTTATTGAGTCAAAGAAAATACCTCATTTTCAACTATAATTTGAGCCAGAACAAAATGTCACAAAACAAGCTGCGGTAGTATAATTTGTAGGAAATTTTATGTACTTTCATTTTGTATGAAAAGGTTATTCGGAACAAGTTGATAGTTTCCGAGTAATAAGCAAAAAACCAAGAATGAGATTTTTATTTTTTCTGTATTTTTTTCTATGTTCCGTCACGAAATTTTGTTAGTAAACCTCAATTTAGGATTCAGCACCCCAAAAAACTTAAAAAATGAAAGAAATCAAAACTACCCCAAAACTTTCCTAATAATAGCACCTTTCGACTGGATTAATTGTTTATTTCAGTTGAAGAGAGCGAGTAAAGGTAAAGTGCGCATACAGCGTGCCGAAAAAAAATCTTGTACGAAAAAATATCAAGGAAAATCCTCGCACCCGTCGATTTTTAATTTCAGAAGCAATTTGTCCTATGCTTTTTTGAATGTGATATGTCTCACCTCCTACGACTCACACTCTTCTACTTTTATAGGGTGTTGAAATGTTATTTAAAAAACTGACTAAGAGTGGTACGGCACTGAGATATTTTAAACTTACTTTTATTCTGGAATTCTTCGTTCATTTTGTGACGAGAAATCTCTTCTGCCCTTTTTTCGTGTGGAACGCCGTTTTTATGTGAGGAAATGAAACATCTTGACGCGTATTCGTAGTGGAAGGTTACGTTAAAGTTTTCATTTTTGAGCGCTCGTTCTACTTAAATGAGTGCTAAATTATATCGTTTTGTCCAAATGTCTGTACTTTTAGAATTTTTAGGCGAAAATGGTCTCACTCCCTGATGAAGAATCGGAATCACTGAACGTGAAGTAATGGAACCGATAGTGAGACAATCAGTAACCATATGCAGAGTACAGCAGGAAATATCGATAAGATCGATGGAAAGTTTAAGGCATTTGGTACAGATCGTGCCATGTATTCAAAAATGATCAAAATCAGGGAAGAATCGAGCAGAGAGTACATTCGGGTTCAGATGGTCATATAATTGAAGGTAGCAGGAATGATGGAAAGGATTTCAGGGGAGTGGAACGTCTTGCTTGGTTGTACGTTGGCAATGTTAACAGGAAAACGAAAATTTTTAGGAGTTCAGCTCGATAATGAAACTTTTTTGATAGAAGAAATTAAGAAAAATGAAAGCAATATTAGTAAAACAAAATCCTTCAAAGTTGGTTTCAATTTCAAAATTCTCGAAAGCGTAACCCAACATGAAATCTGAGCCAGAGGAGTTGTAGTTAGAAGGTACAATTTTTTCGTTACAACAAGAACAAAAGCACAATGAATTAACTGCACAGAAAAAGAAAACGGCCGCTAAATATTTCACTCTAAGGGCCCCCGCAGACTGCAGACTTTTTATCGGCCGATAGTTTAGTCGGGTTGGGCTGAAAGTGCGATACTGGCCGATACTGAATCGCTGTAGTGTGCGCATATGCATTCCTCTCCATACTGATTAAGAAGCCGACCAAACTATCGGCCGATAAAAGTCTGCAGTCTGCGGGGCCCTAATTAACATCAATGTAGGTACAATCTTTGAATAATAAAATTGCCAACTTTACATATTTTTTAAGTGAACAAACATTGATCCTGCATGCATAACCGAACATTGGCTTTCTGCTGATGTAGCTAACGTAATTTTTATCGAGAACTAAGTCGTGGCAAGTGCTTATTGCCGGCAATCAAGACATAGCGGTGCAGCCATAATATTGAGGGATGGTGTTTTGTTCAAGGAAGTAACTGAAATAAAGAAATTGTCATTCGATAAGGTAACAGAAATTACAGATGTTGGATTAGTAGAAAGAAACTTGAAGGTTGTGGCCATATATCGACCCCCATCAGGAGATTTTGAAACCTATCCATCACGAATCAGGCGCTCGAAATATGCATGCAGAAATGCCATAGAGACAAATTTGCCTTCGCAGGTAATTATAATCTGAATTTTCGTGGGCAGTCGAATGAGATGAACAAAATAAATGAGTCTTCAAGTCATTTAATTTGGATTACATATTTGCTGATCCATCACATGAAACGAAAAGTTCAACAAATTGTATCGATAATAATATATTTACGAATTCTCACGGTGAAGATTTCAAAGCTGTTACATACGAACCTCATCTATCAGACCATTTCGCCCAGATATTCAAAATGCCATATACCCCCTGTAATCCCGAAAAAGAAGCTCTCAAAATAGTCAGACCAATGAAAGGCAAAAATAATAAACTCTTCATACAAAAGATTAATGCGGAAGATTTGACACTTGCATTTGACGAGGACGCTGAGACTGTTATGAAGTTGTATTCATTCTCAGAATTAGTTGTTGATTTTGAATGTACTACTTATTTGTGTGTACGGAGTGTACATGCGCATGTGAGAATATTTAATATGTTTTAATAAACCAGTCTACCACTAAACTTGTGATAATTAAGTACCTAAATAAAAGACATAACATGGCGCAGTCGGTACTGTGAAATTAAATTCAAGTTCGTAAGTGATCTGAAAATGGGCGATTATAGAGGTTTACCCCCAATGGACTTTTCTGGGAATATCTCAGAGAATTGGAAAGTATGGAGACAGGAGTTCGAAAATTATCTGGTAGCTACGGAAGTAATCAAAAAGGACGAAAAAATTCAAATCGCACAGTTACTTCATTATATAGGTGAGGAAGGTTTTGTAATTTACAATACTTTCACTTTGATGAGGAAGAAAATAAAAACCAAATAAAAACCATCATAAACAAGTTCGAATGTCATTTTTTGCCGAAGAAAAACTTATCATTCGAACGATACCGATTTTTCACGAGGAAACAATTAACAGATGAAAAGATCGAACAATATGCTACCGATCTGAAAAATAAAGCACGTTCCTGTGACTTCGGTGACTTGAAAGATAGCCTTAAGGGCCCCACTCACTTCGTTCTTCTCCGCCGTTTTTACCCGACGGTTAAAAACGTCAAGAGTCGGTAAAGTCTGCAACGTCGGGTAAGTGCGCCGTTTTTAGCCCATACACTTCGTTTTTGCGGCAGTTTTACCCGACCGTTTTTAAACCGTCGGGTAAAAACGGCGGAGAAGAACGAAGTGAGTGGGGCCCATTATAAAAGATATCTTCACTTGTGGCTTACAAAACCAAACACTCCGTGAAAAGTTACTACAGGATGATAAAATTGACTTAGAAGGAGCAATTAAATTTTGTGTAACGATTGAAAATTCTAAAATGCAGGCCAGTGCCGTAGCCGAGAGGTCCAGCTGTTCGTTATCATTGGAATTACAATCTGTGAGAAAATCAAACCAGCATTTCTTCAATAAACAGTCAAGGAGGTTAACCCACAATATTGAAGGACAACGACAAAAATCCAATGAACAAATTACTACAAATTCTTTTGGTCGTGGGCGAAGACTCAGCAAAAACAATGGGATTTGTTATCGATGTGGAGGAGTACATGGAAAAAACCAATGTCCAGCTTTCGGAAAAAAGTGTAATGTGTGCGGAAAATCAAATCATTTTGCGAAAATGTGTCAACTGAAAAATGTGAATATAGTGAATTTGAGTGGAAATGGCAAAAATGAAAATGACGATTGTTTATTTATAGGGACAGTTGATGAAAAAATCGATAATGATAAAACTAATGATTCATGGTATGTCTTGTTGAAAATAAATAACGAATTTGTAAAATTCAAACTCGACACTGGAGCTCAAGCTAATTTGATATCAATGCGAATATTAAAACTAATCAATTTTCCTACGGAATACATTTTGAAAAATGATAAAATTCTCAAATCATATAGAAATGATAATTTAAAAATTTTGGAAAAATGTTACTTGAATTGTCAGTATAATGAAGAAACTCATAAATTAATTTTTTTGTGGTGGAGGAAGAATTTCCTTCTCTTCTCGGTTTAGATACATGTATCAACTTGAATCTGTTGAAACGAGTAGATATTTTGAATGATTTTTCAAAAATAAACAATGAAATATATTACAGGAAAATTATTAATAAAAATTCAGATCTCTTTACGGGATTAGGATGTCTGAAACAACAATATCACATCAAATTAAATGAAAACGTGATTCCTGTTGTACATCCTCCGAGGAGAATACTATTCCGATACTAAATAAATTCAGAGAAACTTTGAATGACTTAGAAAATAAGAATATAATAAAAAAAATTGAAGAACCCACTGACTGGGTGAACTCAATTGTGGTGGTTAGAAAAAATAATGGTGAATTACGTATTTGCTTGGATCCAGCTGATTTGAATCGGGCAATAAAAAGAGAATATTTTCCGTTGCCGACAATTGATCAAATTATTTCTAAAATGAATGGTTCTTGTATTTTTAGCACGTTGGACGCAAATTCTGGATTTTGGCAAATACAATTAGATGAGGAAAGTTCAAAATTGTGTACGTTCACAACCCCTTTCGGGAGCTACTGTTTCTTGAGACTTCCATATGGAATTCGTTCAGCTCCTGAAGATTTTCATAAGCGATTCAAAAATATATTCGACATTGAAGGTGTTGATTTATATGTGGACGATATAATAGTGTGGGGACGTACACAAGAAGAACATGATAGAGGCTTGAATACAATTTTTGAAATTGCAAGAGCAAACAATATAACTTTCAATAAAGAAAAATGTAGATTTGGATTGAACGAAATTAAATTTCTAGGACATAAAATCACCAAAAGTGGGTTTTTTCCAGACGAGAATAAAATTTTGGCTATTAAAAATTTTCCTGTTCCACAGAATAAATGTGACGTTCAGAGATTTTTAAAATGATCACTTATGTTGGCCGTTTCATCCCCAATTTATCAAATAACAATCATCCTCTTCGTGAATTGTTGAAAAAAGACGTAATTTTGGAGTGGAGCGAGCAGCATGAGAGATCATTCAATGAATTAAAAAACTTATTAGTTAAAGCCCCAGTGTTACAGTTTTATGATGTCAACAAACCAGTAGTTGTTTCGGTTGATGCTTCCAAAGACGGTATTGGTGCATGTATTTTACAAAACAATCTTCCTTGTGCATATGCTTCCAAGGCACTAACAGAAACACAAAAAAGATGGGCTCAAATTGAAAAAGAGCTTTATGCTATTCTGTTTGGATGTGAACGATTCAATGAATATGTTTTTGGTCGTAAATTTGTTGTCGAAACTGATCATAAGCCTTTGCTAGGTGTTTTTAAGAAACCTCTCACTTCATGTCCCTCGAGACTTCAGAAAATAATGATTCAATTACAAAAATACGATTTTGAATTAGTTTTCAAGCCTGGTAAAGATCTTTTTATTGCTGACGCATTGTCTAGGGCATTTTTTAATACTAGTGAAGAAAAAAGTCTTGTAGATGATTCAGAAGTTTGTGTCATAAATATGAGTTTTTCAATGACAGATAGAAAATTTAAAGAGTTGATTGAAGAAACATCGAAAGATTCTGAATTATTATTACTGAAAAATGTTATCAGAGACGGATGGCCGTCAAAAATTGCAAGAGTTCCTTTAGAAATCAGACATTATTATAAGTTCAAAGAAGAAATTATCGAAAGCAAAGGATTATTATTCAAGGGACAGCAAATGATTGTTCCTAACAAACTGAGAAGGGATATCATTCAGAAAATTCATTTGGGACATTTTGGCATTAAGAAGTGTAAAAGTCGAGCAAAAGATTGTTTTTATTGGCCAGGAATGTGTAAACAAATAGAAGATACTATTCTTAACTGTCGTATTTGTTTAACACACAGGGTGTCCCAACAAAGACAGCCCTTAATAAATCATGATATACCTAAAATACCCTGGTACAAAATTGGATGTGATATATTATACTTAGGACAAACTATGTATTTACTTGTAACTGATTATTATACAAAATGGGTTGAACTGATATTGTTGGAAAACAATGCACATTCAGTAACAGTTATAAAATATTTGAAGTCAATTTTCAGTAGGTTAGGTATTCCAGCAATATTAATATCTGATAATGGTCCCCAGTTCAACTCTCGTGAATTTAAGAATTTTGCTAGGGTATATGACTTCACACATATAACTTCCAGCCCTAACTACCCCCAATCAAACGGAATGGTAGAGAGACAAAAACAAACCGTTAAAAAATTGTTGTACAAAGCTTTTGATGAAAAGCAAGATTTAAATTTAGTAATGCTTATGTATAGAAATAGTATCTTAGAGTGTGGTTTTTTCCGGCACAGTTGTTGATGTCACGAAATTTAAGAGATATATTACCCACTACTGAAAACTATCTGAAACCTAAATATGTAAATTTTGAAAAATATGATAATAATATCATACTCAATCAGCAGAAACAGAAGATCAATTATGATAAGAAATGTAAAATTCTGAAACCTATTGAAATCAAAAAGAATGTTAGGTATCAAGATAAACTCAAGGACAAACGGCAGTTTGGTAGAGTTTTAAATAAACCACGAGAAAGGTCATATATTGTGCAGAAATCTGACGGTTCTTCAATTGCCAGGAATCGTAGGTTTATTGAAGCATTACCAACTTCCTCTGAAAATGAAACCATTTCTCCTCATGGAAGTATAGATGTTGGTTCTCACATTTCGCCTGATGAAACTTTTGAAGATTCTATTTCTGACAATACTTTTTACAATGTACGGATAGAACAATGTATGGTAGGGTTATAAAGAAACCAGATAGATTTATGTTTTAAATTTTCAAACAAAATTATATTAGAAAAGGGGAGATGTTATGAAGTTGTATTCATTCTTAGAATTAGTTGTTGATTTTGAATGTACTACTTATTTGTGTGTACGGAGTGTACATGCGCATGTGAGAATATTTAATATGTTTTAATAAACCAGTCTACCACTAAACTTGTGATAATTAAGTACCTAAATAAAAGACATAACAGAGACAAAGTATCATAAATTTCATGGAAGGCTGATGCGAATTTGCCACTCCTCTTTTCCGGAGTAAAGAGTGAAATTGATGAAATGTAAGAAATACAAAATAACCAAAGAAATAGCGGGCTTGAGAAACAAACTTGAGGCTGCGAAGATAATTGCTGATGTAAGGGTTGATGAAAACAGCAGAGAACTCTAAAATTCTTTGAAAACCAAACTGAAGGAGGCGATGAACCACTCTGTAAGAACAAAAAATTCCAAACGACTTGAAAAAGCCGAAAAAAATCTCAACGCAATGTGGGAGTTAATAAAGCAACAAACAAAATCATACAAATTCATCAGATCCAGTCATTACATCAGATAAGATGAATGAATACTTCAATAGTATAGGAAAAGAAATAGCAGGAAGAGTTGGACCAACCTTGCAAACATCAACGGATCTGCTCCACAAAATTAATTTAAATAGTGCAGATTTATTGTTTCTCTATCCGGTAACCGAGGATGAGATAGTCGACTCGATGAAGAAAATTAAAAACAAAAATACAAAAGACTTCTATGGCCTGACCGTTCAGTTGGTAAAGTGTATAATTCCACATATTATAAAAACACCATTGTACCAAATTATAAACGACTGTTTCCAGCAAGGAGTTTTCCGGCGGAACTCAAAATAGCGTTGGTGACACCGATTCACAAGGGTGAAGATAGTGAAGATCACTCAAATTACAAACCTATTTCATTTCTGCCAGTATTATTCAAAGTATTTGAGATAGCTTTGGGAAAACGACGGGTTGACTTCCTTTAAAGTAAATCACTACTTCACACTGCACTACATGGCTTGAGAAGGTACAGATCAACTATAACAGAAATGATTGACGTACTCGAAACCGTACTAGAAGCTTAGAATAATTCGGAAGAAGTAGAAGTAACATCCATAGATTTAAGTAAAGCCTTTGGTAGCGCGTCGATCGCGAAATTCTGCTGGAGAAAATACAATACCAGAAACTAAAACAGTTTCTGTCGCAAATGAATGTATTTGAGGAAGGGTATTTTAAGTTCAATTATATTACATAGCCTCAGCAGAGAAAACAACATCTCTCAGAATATTCAGTCTTGCTTCAATTCAATAAAAACCCTTAGATGAGCGAATATACTATAGTCCGTTTAAGAATTATTGACATCGAAGCATGCCATGAACGTCCAGTCGGGGCTTTATTTCTAGTTACTAAAAAGTCACTAAAAATTTCTGTGGGTTCATCAGAGTCAGAGAAGCGAAATAAATAAATATAACCTAGAAATATATTTAATACAATATTTTTATTTTCCAAAGCAAGTTCTTTAGCTTGAGAATGTTCCTGATTCTTAAATACCATTAGGATTGTGTAAATCTCTATACCTACCAGAAGTATATAATTTCTGACACTGTATTGACAAATTTTCGTATTTACCATCAATTGCAGCTAAAGAGCGAGGAAACCAGAATAGGTATAGCCCCTTAGCTTATGAATATCATGAATTTATTTATTATTTCAGTCCAGTTCAATCAATGGGATTCAGGTTCTATTACTATATCGCTGCCTCAATAAATAAAACTACATATAAACTATCGAAGTACTCTAATGAGATGTCATTCATAATTCACCCATGAAGATTGAGACTCTATTGAAGATAAGATAAATGTTCTTTTTCTCTGACAAACTTTCATAATTATAACTAAAAATGATTGTGTTCAGCTCAAATTCAACTGAGGTAGCCAAACTGGTGAAACGAAACAGTAAGAACTTGTTGATATTCTGAAATGTGTGGCCAAATTCGTTAATTGGTTATACATAATTAGACAAAAACACTAATAAAAGAATCTATTCAGTGGGTATGTTAATTGTATAACTTTACTAAACTTATCACCGATTCTGTCTGTTTCAGTAAGAGGAATATTTCATTGAATAGCTAAAATAAATAAACAGAGCTTGTTTGGCAAAGGTGTTAAAATTAAATGAAGTGAAAAAATGTGGACCACAAGATGTTATAATTTTTGTATGAAATTCATACTTGTTTCAGAATATACTATTGCACAGATTAATAATGATTTCATTCATGTATATGCTTGGAATATTATGAATAGAGAAATGGTGAATATTTTGGCTTTTAATGGAAACGATTGTCAATTTAGCTTTATTTAGGTCTTGTCGGTATTATTTTAGATAAAAGTTGATTGAGTTCCTTTGAGTGTTTGGAATTCAGAGAAAGCAAAAGTTAAAGTTTTAGCATAAAATCTTTATTTCAATCCTTACCGTATGGGTTAGGAACACACTTATTCAACATTTCTTAAAACTGACAATTTACAGTGAAAAACTAAAATAAGCTTCTGTACAAAATCGAGAAAATTAATTCAGAACATTATTCCAAAATTTTATTGTTAATTGGAGACAGAAATATTATATGCAATCATAGATTCATTGAAAATAATTATTAAAAGTACAGTGGAATACTTATAATAGACTTATACATTTTACTATTTATTTACATATTAGTATTATCTTCTAAATGTAGTGCTCCAAAGCGAACATAACATGTAAAATAACTGTTACAGTAAACATTAAAATTGTATTAACAATTCAACTTTCTATAAAATCCAACAAAGGATTTAAGTATTCCTAAGTTAATCAATTATAGGAAACTTATGTTCTTGTAACCATTGTCGAATTACTTTTTTACGAGAAGAAGTCGTAGGTATTTGATCAACTCTGATTGAATGATATGGTGCATTATCCATGATAATGACACACTTTGTATCAAATAACTGCAGAGAAGGTATTAATTGTTCAGTAATCCATTAACGAAATAGTTCCCCATTCATTGTCTTATGGTAATTCATATCATTGATACCACTGTCAAGAATTAGATCACATCCAGGTAAAAATCCATCAAATTGTGTACCTCCTGCTTTCACCTATGGACATACTAGGCAAACCTTTAGGATTACTTTCTAATGTCCACTGGCGGATTTGACTGCCACTTTCAAATATCCATGTTTCATCTAGATAAACAAATTTTACATTTTCGATCAACTTTCTCATACTTGTAACCAATTTTTTTGATTATTCTATAAAGTGTCGACTTAAAATGATCGAAATCCAGGTACTTTTTAGCCAGTTCAAAAATGATATCCAACGTGATATACTCGTTGTTTTTGATTTTAGAAAAAATAATGTCGTTTAATGTCTCTTTGAAGGTATAATCATGTGGAATAGGTTTCCTTCCAGTGCTAACTCTGGCTCTACCAACTTGCCTTCTACTTTTTTCTCCGAAATTCTAGGACAGTTCTAGGAGAAATCTGAAATTTTAAAACTCATTACTTAATCAGAAAACACATTGTACATGATCGTTTACCTGAAATACCAGCATAATGCGTTTAATACTAGCAAAAATATCTGCTGAATCCTAAAGAACTCGCAGTAACACCGATACACTGCCTGGCGTTCTCTTGCAGCAAGGTGAGAGGTATCTGGTTGTATTCCGGCCATTTTCAATTCAGTAATCAAATCAAAGTAGATTTAAGAGATATTTAAATCCACTTGCCGATTAAATCAAGAATATTCACAAATAAATTCGAAATATCTTCAATAGGTAAACTCAAACTGGAAAAAGTCAAAGTCAGTGATATTTTCAACACCAACCCAAAATCGGCAAATCGAAATTCACCGAACGGACTGATACCAACATATTTTCGATTTCCCACAGCCACCCGAGATGTCAACCATTCTTAAACGGACTATATTTAATAGCAGCTTCTCAACTCTATATTTGATTTTCGATGAAACACCACCTATAGATTTCTATAAACAATGAAAGCAGAGAATAATATCAATTAATAAAAAACTAATGCTTCCTAACTTATCTCGTCAAGGTCCAAATAACATGCAATTAGGTAATATCAATCAGATCATCCATAGACAGCTATTTCGCCCTATTGGGGCTCGTCAGTTTGGAGAATAGCTCTCCTTGAAAGAGGCATTTTAGGACCCCTAAGAAACTGGCGCCCTTTTCTGAGTATAGACAGAAACAAAACGCCATCTCTGGGGATCCTTACGAACACCTATGCATGCACCTTGAACATGGTAGTAATAGATACGAAATGAGAATTAATGCGTGAATAGGTATGTTGGTATGTACATATAAACAATGAAAGCAGAGAATAATATTAATTGAATAATAATTCCAAGTAGAGCTATTCTCCATACTGACGAGCTCGAAAAGGGCGAAATAGCTATCTATGGATGGGCTGATTTATATTATCAACCTATATAAATCTAGACGAGACAGTGGTTTTGAGATTCGGTTGAGGGAGGGAGGCTGTCTGATTCTTAATCATGGACCCAATACTCTTATTTCCAGGAACTCGACGAAATTCCTTGGTGTCTATATTGACAGCTGCTTGAGATGGTCTGATCACATCGACTATGTTAGTAAGAAACTGAGCTCTTCCTCCTATGCAATTCGTCGAATCAAAAATTCTTTTCCACTAAGTGCAGTCCTGAGTGTATATTATAGTTTAGTTTATAGTCACCTGTCATATAATATTATGATCTGGGGATGCTCATCAGATTTTTACAGAGTGTATATTGCTCAGAAACGCATTCTAAGATTGATATTTGGACTCGATACAAGAACATCATGTAAATCTGTTTTTGAGAAATATTCAATACGACAGCCCCCTGTATTTATATGTATAAGTGTCTGATGCTCGCAAAGAAAAGAGGGATAGAAAATGTAACAGTTTCCAGCTTTCACAGCTATGGTACTAGAAATAGTAAAACTCCATATATCCCAAATCATAGATTTGCTAAATATGAAACATTAGCAAACTATCGAAGCATCATACTTTTCAACCATCTTCCTGATTCAATCAAGACTTTGAATATGTCATGTCTCTCTAGGAAAATAAAATCTTTATTTGTTTCCAAATGTAATTATGGTGTTGATGAATATCTGAATGATAAATGTATCCAATGATTTGTTGAATATTTGATGACTTGTCATATACCATTATTTTTGTCAATAAACATTATTATTATTATATTATATGTTCTTTGGACGTTGAAGTGATTAGTTCCGAAGTATGAGTATGATATTGGTTAATTTTAATCAATTATATTATTCCCTGCTTTCATTGTCTATATTTACGTCCCTGCGTTTCTATTCACGCATTAATTTTCATTCGGTTTCTCCTTCAACATCGCCTAGACATCTATCCCAATCCATACAATGATATTTTCACATAAAACCCCATTCATATACATCAATATTACTAGAGGATTTGTACGCCCGTCCCATAGATCGCCTAGGTGTCCTTTTTGCCTCGCGCTGGAAACGTGTCTGGTCTGTTGATGGAGCTGTTCGCAAACTGTAAACGACTAGTCGGTCCCCTCTGGGGGCGGCATAATTGCGGTCAGAAGGCGGCGAAGGGACGGTGGTCTGGGAAGAATTAGATGATGAACCGATCGTGCATTTTCGGGAGATTCATGCTTTCACGCAGCGAAATATTCGAATTGCTCGAGAATATTTATACTGGTATAGTCCATCAGATATCTAATGCTTGAGAAAGAGAACTGCGTAAACTGGTAGCACAGTGCAGCTTTTAACATGCATGCGCATGGTATGTATGGTGAAATGCGTATGGCATCTTTCGAATAGAACGAAAAATAAACTTGAGTTCTGCACTACCTGAAATGCCCTGAAATGACCCTCGCGAAGGCATGATATTACAGTGCAAGTCATTCGAGAAAAAAAAACAACAGAATGCCTTGAAATAGGAACAAATATAAATATAGACATAAGAAAAGTGTGGAGTAATGGGGGTATAACTGGAATAGCATAACGTAAGTGCTAGGAATCGCAAGAGTTTATATGGCATTCGAACAAACAAGAAAACCAGAAGTTTATATAACGATTGAAATAAGTAAATTCAGATGACGGAATAAACAAAACAAAATAAACAAATAAATAGCATAATCGGGGAAATATTAGGAGCTATCAAAAGGTGCAAACATAGACTGATACAAGCAGCATAGTCTTCTGTGCAACATTTTCACTGAGCCTCACTTAAGATACCTAATACCTCGTTTCATTTTGCCCTAGGAAAAAAACCACTAAGGCTACGTCCGCATAGGCAGGAGGCTTGCTTAGCGCCTAGAGCCTAGCGAGTCATCTAACTATAAAATATTCATAATAATATATAACCATTATAGTAGTTCAGTAAAACGAACGTTTGAAATGTACGCGATGTGCCGCACTACTCGCATGGAGAACAGAGTGAATCCTAGCAAGTAACCACGATGCAAGCCGCTATAGGCTCTAGGCGCTAAAAAGCCTCCTGCCTATGCGGACGTAGCCTTAAGGTTGACGCTCACTGGACGAGACGAGACGAGACGAAGCGAAGAGTTGTTTTCCGCAGGCACGATTTGCACTGAATCAAATGGGTAGACGCTCACTTAGGAGGCGCGAAGCGAAGATCAGAATCATCAATAAATTCAACTATCCTCTCCAATCTTGAACCCTAACTGAAAATTTCAATTTTAAAGTCGCTTCTTCCGGAAGAAGGATTCAAATACCTAGTAAATTTAATTCATGAATGAATACGAGGTCTGTCAATTTAATTCCCGGAAAGTGGCAACACTGCTGGCTCTCGTTATGCTACGGCGTTCGCGTTGGTGTCATTCGAAAGAGGATTCATTTCTGCGTCAGTCTGTGCAAGTTTCGTCTCGATCGGTTGTTCAGTTCGTGTTTTACAGTACTTTGATCATCGGCGTGTTTTGACCCCTTGTCGCGAAAATGTGAGATAAAAAACTGAGCAAAGAGTAGTGGTCAAATTTTTGGTCAAACGTGGTGTAAGTTCCACGGAAATTATGAAACAGTTAACCGACGTGTACAAGGATGATTGCCTGAAAAAAACAGCTGTCTACGAGTGGGCTAAGCGGTTCAGGGAAGGCAGGGAGTCGCTGGAGGACGATCCACGTGAGGGAGCTCCCTCCACTTCTGAACGGCACAAAACGTCGATCGCCTGCTCGTGCGTGTGCTCGGAGACCGTCGGGTAAGCCTCAGAATGTTGGAAGACGAGTGCTATCAACAAGGAAACCATTCGACAGATGCTACACGAAGATTTAGGGATGCACAAGTGTGCGCGAAAATGGTTCCAAAGTGCTCACAGTTGAGCAGAAAGAGCTTCGATTTTTTGACCCCAAACGGCATTCCAACGCTTCCGCCCCTCTACAGCCCGGACCTGGCCCCCTGCGACTTTAATCTCTTTCCACAATTGAAGTCCTACCTCAAGGGCAACCGATACGACGGCGTAGAGGAGGTGCAAAGTGTCACGACAAGGGTGCTAAGGGACCTATCTTCTGGGGCTTCAGGGGGTGCTTCCAATCGTGGATCTAACGGTGGCACCGGTGCATCCAGCTAGAGGGAGACTACTGCGAAGGATTATAACTTAATTTTAAGAATTTATGTATATTCTTGACCGTCCGAGCACTTTTCCGGGAATATATTGACAGACCTCGTATAATGAAGCTAATAGTTCTCAAAGTATTTCATTGAAATTGTCATTTCCACAATATAAACAAGTGGGTAGAAGCTTCTGACTTCTCATTATATACTGAGTGAAAAGTGGAAAAGAAGAAAACAATTTATTTCCAAGCCAAAATTCGCATCCAGAACTAGTATTCTTCCAATAATACTTGATGTTTTCATATGCCAATAATTTGAGTTCGTGAATGAATTAAGTGAAAGCGATAATTAGCTGGATGTAAACATTTTATAACCGTTTTTCAAGATGAAAAGCGTAAGAAGGCTTTCGACTAGTATGATGTTCAGTATTTGGAAACTATTATTAATTTCCGAAATATGAAAATATGTTGCTTTTTTTTAATCTTTCGCTTATACGATTTCTATGAACCATACATAATCAACCGGTTTATTTTTCCAATTATTTCACTGTACTACTAAAAGAAGTAGCTCTTGTCCTCACAGATAAGTTATTCTATGTCTAGTGAAATCTTGCCTTTGATTCGTGCCCAGAAGCTGGGTCAACTTAAAGACAGAAGTGTCAATAATAAAGAACTGATTCACCTTCAATAACGACTATATTTCGCTTGAGTGAATTCCATCAAACTATCCAAGTGACAAAATTCAATCGGAAATATGCTAGAAACAAAGGAGAGCAGCATTGGAATATTGCATTTGCTTCGCAATTTTCGTTTCACTGTAACTACTCGTTAAACTGAAAATACCAAATTTAATTGGACCATTGATCAAAAAGTGAAAGATTTCGTAACGAATTCAAGTGGAATATTTAAATTTGAAATATGAAGGTTTTCTTGATAAGCTAAGTTTTATTGTACGTAACGTTCACTCTATTTCGAATTGCATTTACAAATTAGGAGAAATCAATTTGCCAACTAGTTCAGATCATTTCAAATTATTTATCTGTTCATATTGAGCGAACGAAATCACCTAAGTTTATCGCATACCAAATTCATCAGGTATTCAGAGTAGTATTCATTTCTTATCTATAGAACGGCATTCCAGCAGGGACTACAGAAGTGAAATCAAGACTAATTTCTCATGCAAACCAAATAATTTTCATTCAACATCAGGAGTACAATACCTCCACAACCTACAGTCCAGTAACTTCCAAGGAACAAAGTCTTTATTCAATCTATAGCTTTCTGAATAATTTCTTATGGGTTGGAACTTTCATATCTCCGAAAATTTGGTCACTGTCTTTGATGGAACATATTTATATCTTGATTTAATTTTTCAGAAATTATTCACGTTTTGTTTCAGAAAATACCAGGTAAAAAATTCTGCTTTTTTCATTCGGCCGAAATATTTTATTTAGAAATTGTTTACGTTTGATGAAATGTATATTTTGTATAGATAATTCATAAGAAATATAATATGAAAACACAAACTATATTTTTATACAATTTTGTTCGGAATAAACACTTAAGCTAGACTTGTGTGGTGTAGGTCGATTCAAACATAATAAAGTATACTGATTGAAGTCATCCAAATAACATTCATGACACGGAAAGAAATTCAAACAATAAAAGAGATCCAATACACAAAAACTTCGATACCAAATACATCGAAGATAAAAATGTGCAGGAGCAGGAGTTCAAAACATAATAAAACAATCAGTAGATTGAAGTCATCCAAATAACATACACAACACTGAAAGAAATCCAAACAACAAAAGAGAACCAATTCACAAACACTCTGATACCAAATATATCGAAGATAAAAATGTGGAGGAGCAGGAGTTACAGTGAAAGTTGTTGTAGAAACAACAAAAAAACCTGATAGTAATTATTCATACGAGCAGATAGATTTCTTTCCATTCTTCTTCTACAATGAAATGTTTTTCATTATTATCGAGATCTGTCTAAAAATTACAAATTCGCATATCATATTAGTGTAGTCAGAACAGCTCTGTGAGGGGGCACAATAGACCTTGAGGTCGCAGTGAACTGTAACCCCTTTCTAAACTAAATTAAAACTAAGCTGAAGTTCATCTTCACAAAAGCATAATATATCATGTCTATAAAGTGTCATGAAATCTTAATAGTAGCTGTTATTGATAAAAGTATACTGATATATGACATCAAACTACAATAGATTATTAAACTCCGAAACCACTAAACAGATGGAACAAGAACAGAAATTTATCGCTATCATAACCATCTTATCTAGCTTGTATACCCTATAAGCAACGCATCTTTACCTTATCTAATGCTAGTAATAATCCTAACTTCCGCACAACCTGACATTCCTACCCTACCTGCCTCTCCAAACATTCTACCGAATAGCTAGTTGCCAGTAGTCTCATCCCCAAGTCGCCCTTTCTACCCTCCCGCAAGTTACCACTCATCAGGCCAAAAGGGGATCGCAAGATCATCATTAGCAAATCTGACACATTTTCTGTCTGTCATCAAATGTATCTGATCGATCTTTCCGATTTTGTTTGTGGAATCTTTAACACTCATCAACTCATATCAATCATTCTGTCAACTGAAACTATAACCGATACGAAGCAATCAGTTGCAGGCTACATAAATCAAATATTGACGCGAATAAAACTGAAACATCTTTATATTTTCTGTGAGTTAGAAAGTATTTGTTTTTTCAATATTCTTCAAAATATCCTTACCTTCATTTGTCAGATATGATTTGTTCGTAGGCAAGTCTTGGTACTCGAACCTACCCTGACTTATATCAATATAAGCAATATTTTGCCACTCGATTTTCTTGAGACTAATGCGTTTTTATAGCTGGTACCTATATAACATCGATATTTTCAGTTTATCGTTGGATATTTTCAAGATGAAACTTGTTCAATATTTATGTAGGAATTACTGAATGTGTAAATTTTTTTGCTGTCTTGTTATTAAAACGTTAGTAATACTTAGTTTATAAGAGTAAGTTCACAATGCTTTCTAATATTTGTTTTATTTAGTGAATCCCTGTAATTGGGGTTTCCTGTTATTTACTCAAATGAATCAACATTGAGCGACTGAAAGCAAATACGAATGAGTTAAGTTTATAGTCATAAAATCATATATCATGTCTATAAAGTGTCATGGAATCTTAATAGTTTGAATTTACCCATTACCATATTCTAATAATAATGATCTAATTCTTCCTCTTGAGTCTGCTGTGTGAGTTTCATAAGGAGTCTTCCAATATATGTATTCACTTTTACTGCGGCTTATACCGTCAGTGTTGATCTGGCATACTCGAATTGTAGGTCCGATTATTAAGTGGCTTTGTGTTCGTCGAAATGGCAGTGTGTTCACCAGGAGATCCGGAGACAGTCTGGTATTCGTTATTGCTGCTCATTCAGAATTACCCTGGAGGCACTTGTGATTATTATATCACGGACGCGAACAGCTTTACCCCCATTGAAATAGGAGAAAATTGATGAGAAAAAATAAAAGGAATAACTTATAAATTGTCACTTTGACGTTTTAGTAGCTGTCATCAATAGAAGTTTACTGATATATGACATCGAACTACAATAGATTATTGAACTCCGAAACCACTAAACAGATGGAATGAGAACTAAAATTTATCGCTATCATAACCATCTTGTCTAGTGTATACCCTATAACCAACGCATCTTCATCTTATCTAATGCTTGTACTAATCCGAACTTCCGCACAAACTGACATTCCTAACATAACTGTTTCTCCAAACATTCTACCGAATAGCTAGTTTCCAATAGTCTCTTTCCCAAAATCACCCTTTCTACCCTCCCGCAAGTTACCCCTCATTAAGCCAGAATGGGAGCGCAAGATCACTATTAGCAAAACCTTATACATTTCCTATCTGTCATCCACTAGATCTTTCCGATTTTGTTTGGATTAGAATCTTTCACACTAATCAATTCATCTCAATCATTCTGTCAACTGAAACTATAACCCATACGATGCAATAAGTTGCAGGCTACATAAGACAAATATTGACGCGAATGAAACTGACACATCTGTGATGGGTAACTCTAGTGATCGACGAAGTTTTATTGTTGTAAATTGTTACAAAGACTTTTACAAAGACTTGATGGTTGTTTGATTGAGCTGACAATAAATTATGATGTGTCTCAAACTGAAACTGTACTCGAACTTTTTCTTAATTTGGGGTGAAGAACTATTTATGTAAAACTATTATCTAAGTGGTCAGTAGCGTACCAATATCTCAATGGGATGATGGGTCTTATCTCTAGATGAAAGGTAAACGAAGCCTGGACTTTCTGGGTCCAGTTACAATTATCTGTATTATGGATGATGATTACTATTGTGGATGATACATTATGAATACACAAATATATCTTAATTTATGTTTGGAATGGCGCTATGTGACTTATGATATTGGCAATGATTTGAGATAAAGTGAAATAACAGTGGCGTAGCTTGATGGCTACTGGGTTGGTACATTACACCTTCCCCCTTAATTTAATTAAAAATTGAGTCAAGCGAAATTTTTAATTACAATACTAAGTAGAATTGAGTGGAGCAAAATTCTTAATCTTAAAGTACATGAATTAAAGTTTTAATCACAATACATAACATACACACATTAAAATATTTAGGAAAATAACACTTATAGTTTCAATTATGGTCTTTAATTTTTGCAATCCTAGCACTTCTACGAGGTTTCGTCGTTTCACCAGTTCCGATTGGTGAGTGTTCGTCTATATCCTCTAATTCTATTGTCGTTTCTCTCTCACGACTTTTACAAAAATTTAACGTTAGGCAATTAGTTATACAATTATTTTCATGAGAATGTCTGAGTTTCAAGGGACTTCTACATCTGTTTTTTAAATACTTAAATAGTCTATAACCGACATATATCAGGGCAATCTTAAGAAGTGTACAGAGAATATAAACAACGTAACTGTTATTGGAGATTTGTGAGAAATAACTAGATTCTTGCAGTTTTTCAGCCATTCTGCTGATATCGTCTAGTTTGTGACTTGCCATTTTTAACGACTCTGTGTCGAGATTCACGGGACGGTAAGGGACAAAATGTATTGTTGCGTTATTTAACTTTTTTGTGTCCTCGCTACAGCAATCCACGAGGAGATCAAAAGGTGGTAATATCGAATTGAAGGAACTTTCTTTGATTGATACTTCGCTATTCAGTGTGACTGTAGACGAGTAAAGATCGCAATTAGAATTTAGGGTGATGATACCTGTAGAATTGAGAATTATTGTTTTTGGCGTTTCATTAATACAATTAATTGTTACATCTGTCCGGTCGGGCAACACATATATCCATGAGTTGGGTTTCTGTAATTTGTGCCAAATTTCGAAATTTCCCGGCATAATTCGTGTTTCACAAGAATCCGGAACTTTATCTATAGGGGTAAGAAGTTGGGTCTCACAAATCCTTCTGGTGTTCAACGAATATATAGGTTCTGAATTTTCGCAGATGATATCCGTACGAGAAATTGATTTACAAGCTCCTATATTTTTAAATAGGGTATAGGACATTTTTGTGACTGAAACAGCCAGATACTCGGCTGACGGTAAGATAAAAACAAAGTTTCCTGAAAATCGATGATGAACTGGTAAAGGAATTAAATTATATAGGGAAAAATCTGTATTCTCTACTATGGGTATTCTTATAACGAAGCATATTCGGTGAGGTGAGAGGTGATGTTTAATAGTTATAATGTCTAGGAATCTATGAGCTTCTTCGATGTTTAACGGAATTGGGTAAGAAGTTGAACTTTTTAGATGGAAAAGAGTTTACGAAGCTCTATAATCATTTGAGGTGGAGTGATGACCAAAGGATGAAGTGTGTTTGACCTGGCAAATAGAATGGTATCAATCAGATTACTGAACTGGATTTCTAATTCAGTTGTCATTAGGGTTAAGATATTGAAATGTTCGTCTAAGGCTAATTTGAATTTTAAGTATATAACAGAATCTATTATAGGGTTGAAATTGGAGGGCGCTAATAAGCAGATTTTAATCTGTTCGCGTGTACTTTGATACTTTTATTTTTTACTTTGATCGTATAGTTGACTGGAGGGTTATACTGCAAAATTTCGTATGGTCCGGAGTAGTGATTTGTCAACTTCTTTGAAAGTCCGCGTTTGGTTTGCTCATTTTCGAGGTAAACATACTCTCCTACTTTAAAATTGACATCTCTTGCCTTTTTATCATATATTTGTTTGTTTTGTTCCTTCGATCTTATAAGGTTTTCTCTCGCTAATTCTTGAGATTTTCGGAGTTTCAACGTTAATTCGTCTATATAGTCGTCGTACGTATATTTGAATTCTGGAGACTTAGTTATGCTGGAAGGTAGGTTTGGTTTAACACCGAAAATTAATTCGAAAGGTGAGAATTTTGTTGAAGTATGAATAGTCGTGTTGTAACTGAACATACCGAATTCCAACCAATCGTCCCAGTCTGTTTGATTGTCCTTTATATAGTGTTTTAGGTAGTCCGCCAGGGTTGCGTGGCTTCTTTCCAACGCACCATTCGATTGAGGGTGATAAGCTGAACAATTTATGTGCTTGATTTTCAATAATTTTGAAATTTGCTTGAAGAGATCGGATGTAAACTCCTTTCCTTGATCTGTTACTATCACTCTAGGCAACCCAAATAAACATATGAAATTTTCGACAAAAATTTTGCCAATTGTGGCGGCTTCATGGTTTGGAATTGGAAATGCTCGGGAGAACTTAGTTAGGTCATCCTGCAAGGTAAGGATGAATCTATTTCCTCGTTCGGTTAAGGTGAGTGGACCCACTATATCTAAGAAAACCTTTTCAAATGCTGTGGTGCTAGTTGTCGTTATCTCCATTGGTTTTTTATGTTTTTTCCTTACAAGTTTATTCTGTTGACAGGAAACACAGGTTTTTATAAAGTTTTTGATATCCGTTTTCATTTTGTTCCATTTATATCGTTCCCTGATTCTTTTATAGGTTCTATGGAATCCGCTATGGCCTGCTATTGGATTGGAGTGACATTCCGTTAGAATTTGGTTAATTTGATCTGGTGTTGGAGTGATTAATGAATTATGGTGAATTGTAATTTGTACACCAATCTTTTGAAATATAAATCTGAACATTATTCTAATTTTATTCCATCTGACATTATCATATTTGTTCCCTATAGCTGCCATGTTTAAATTCTTGATGTTGTGCGTTTGAATTGAACTAGCTAGTTCGACGAGCAATAGATAAATGGATTCATATGAAGTAGACTCCCAATAGTTTTCTTTGTATATCGCGTAGAAGTATTTTCTACCATTATCCTCGAATACGTTGATTTCTCTCGACTCGAGATTATTTTTTATGTGTTCATACAATTTGTTATGACTCTTAAGGAATAATTCTACCGATCGATCCAATGACTCAAGGTCCTTCGGAAGGAAGATCGCAACATGATTTTTTGTAGAGCCAAGATCTTCTCCGGTTTCTTCAAAGTTGTTATTGACGATTACCTGACTTTTTGTAATTTCTAAGAATTCACTATATTTAGGGAAATGGTTTGAATCGAAGGTTCGGATGTTGCGATTAATTTGAGGACTATTTTGATTTTGAGGTGGAATTCTACTTAAAGCGTCCGCGTTACTATTGTATTTTCCTGGTTTGTATACTATATCGTAGTCGTATTCTTCTAACAGGAGTCTCCAACGGATTAGTCTGGATCCGGGATCTTTGACATTGAATAGCCAAGTGAGAGGTTTGTGGTCGCTTATAATAGTGAATTTTCGACCATACAAGTAGGGGCGAAAATGTCTTACACTCCAGACGATTGCTAGGAGTTCTCGCTCTGTTGTGGAATAATTGATTTCGGCTTTGTTTAATGTCCTGCTAGCGTACGATATTGGTAGGTCGATCGGGGGATCACCTTGTGAAAGAACTGAGCCTATCGCGAAGTTACTTGCGTCCGTGGTAAGAAAGAAGGGTTTGGAGAAATCGGGATACTTCAGTAAAGGTTCCGAACATAAAGCTGTTTTTAATTTTTCAAAGGCATCTTGTTGTGTGCTAGTCCAAGAAAATATAGAGTTTTTCTTCAGTAATTTTGTCAAGGGACTTGCTAGGGCGCTGAAATCCTTGATGAATCTGCGGTAATAACCAGCCAAACCGAGAAATGTTTTGATGTCTTTTGGAGATTCGGGAACGGGATATTTAGCAACTGCTTGAATTTTATCAGGATTTGGTTTTACTCCATCTTCCGTAATTAAATGACCTAGGTACATTACGTCGTGTTTGAGGAATTCACACTTGTCCGGTTGTACTTGAAGATTGAAGTCTGATAATCTTTGAAATACTTCTTTCAGTCTTTTATTATGATTTTCCAACGTATCTGCGAAGACAATTATATCGTCCAAATAGACAAAACATTTTATGTTTTGAATTCCGGTAAGCACGTTATTCATTGCTCTCTGAAAGGTGGACGGAGCGTTTCTCAAACCGAATGCCATCCTCTTGAATTGATAATGACCAGAAGGTGTTGAGAAAGCGGTTTTATCGGTATCTTTAGGATTCATTGGTATTTGATGAAAACCCGATGCTAGATCTATTACGCTAAAATATTTCGAATGTCCTAATTGATCGAGAATTTCTGAAATGTTGGGTATCGGAAACGAGTCGCCCACTGTGATTTCATTTAATTTGCGGTAATCTATGACTACACGCCATTTCTTTTTGCCTGATGCGTCTGACTTTTTGGGAACTACCCAAACGGGAGCATTCCACGGAGAGTTTGATGGCTCGATTATATCTTCTTCTAACATTTTGTTTATTTGTCTATCTACTTCGGCTTTGTGAATTTCCGGAAATCTATATGTTTTGGCGTTTATAGGAACTGAGGATTTTGTATGAATTTCGTGCATTGTGGCGTTAGTAGCTGTGAGTTTGTCTCCTTCTAAGAAAAATATTTGATTAAATTCGTAACAAAGGTTTAGTAAACTAGATTTTTCTTCTTCATTCAAATGAGTAGTCCGGATCTGAGATTTAAGTTTTTCTAATCTATCAGCGGAGGAGTTGGAATTTTGAATATGATTTATTTGACGGTGTTGATTGGAATCATTATTATCGGGAATTGGTTCGAGAGTAACCTTTGGTTCTTCAATTTGCACTTCATTTTCGGAGGTATTCAAAATGGTTGTTAGCGCGTAACCGTTTCTGTCTACTTTTACGAGGCTAGGACATAATATGACATCTTCACGTATTTGAATTTTTGGACAGATACCTTCTTTGTAGTTGGAGTTAATTATCTTTATCCTAATGACAGTTTCTGATCTAGAGTTTAGGGTTATATTATTTTGATTAGGAATGTGATTAGGTTTAGAGACTGATTCAGTAAGGGCGGATTCAATGTTGTCGTTTTTTTCGGTTTCAGTATCATAATCATCGTCGGATTTAATATTATTTTCTTCGTTGAATTCGAATGAATTTTGTATTGAACTTTTGGGAATTGGTTGACTTTCTTTTATTTCGGTCGCGATTTCAGAGTGAAGAAGAGGCAAAAATTGATTTTGTACTTGGAAAGTGTTATTCGAATAGTCCAAACTACACTGGAATTGTTTCACGAAGTCATTACCTATCAGTCCATCGTATGGGATTGGAAAATTATCCGGTACAACATGGAAGCAGTGACTTATAATAGTTCCACTTAGATCGAGATCTAAGAATGTGTAGCAGATTGTTTGAATTGGATTCGAGTTTGAGTGATCTATGCCCTTTAAGGTGATTTTATTATCTTTGTAACATAAGGCATCGCCTTCAAGTTTGCTGAGTTTAATAAGGGAAACATCCGCACCTGTGTCTAATAGAAATGAATTTGGATTATCGATAAGATGCGGGGATGAGATTTTTAGAAAAGTAGTTACAGCGAAGTTGACGGTTGCGATTCGGCCTGGATAATGCGGGCTGAACTCGAGCCGGCCGCTGGACGAGTGCCCATCGAGTTTAAATTATTCCCGAAATCATTTCTTTCCGATAGGTTATTGGAACCTCGGTATTTATTGGCAGAATTTTGGTTTCTATTGCGGTTATTAAATTCGCGTTTTCTGCATTCTGAAATGATGTGACCTGATTTCTTACAATAATTACAAAATTTGGTCGCTTGAGGAGAGCTTTGCGGTGGAGGGCCAGAACTACGATTTTGATTCCTTGGTGGATTTTCATTTTGCTGCGAGAAATGTCTTACATTACTAGGAGGATTTCTTCTTTGGTTAAAACGACAATTGGAAGTGTTATGGTTAGTTTTTTGACATATAGAACAAAATTTAGCGTTACTCACGGTTTGATATTTATGAATTTCGAGTTTCGACTTGAGTTCTTGTTCCTCGTTTAACGCGATCGCAATAGCTGATTCCAGAGAATCAGGTTTTTGTGATTTAACTAGAATGAGGAGGTCCTTTTGTAATCCCGTAATGAATACGTTCAGAGCCTGTTCGCGGAGGAGTTCGACACATGCTTCTCGTTTTTCTTTAGTGAACGTCGGATTTAATGAGTTAGTTAATTTCAAGTAACAATTTTCTACTCTATTAGAGTACGAAAGCACAGATTCGTTGTAATTTTGCCTGCAAGAATTTAGTTCGAGCTGCCATTGACAGCTTGTTCTTCTATCTGAATATGTTTCTAAAAGAAATTTACGTAGTTCACTCCAGTCATTGAATTCTCTGTTTCTTACGATTGCTCTTGCATTGTCAGTAAGACGCGTTTCTATCAGTGTGAATAGTAGGTGTTTCTGTTCTGGTTTTATTATCTGATTTGCCTTGTCGCAGTTGTCAATGAATTCATATAGTTTTGTTTTATTCCCATCGAATCTTATGATCATATCTTTTACATGTTCGAAGGAAACTGCCATATTAATATTTGAAAGATTTGAGGTAGTTTGTACCGGAACAGAATCACTTACGTTATTTAAATTAGGATATAACGGCATTTAAAAAGATGAAATGAGTACAATTATCAAAATATTTGAGTAGAGATTTTGAGGAAATGTTTTCTTCGCACTTACAAAAGCACAATTATTCTGCACATTTCTGTTGATCTTCTGGAATTCTCAATTGCTTCTTCTTAGAGTTGGAGTACGATGGAAAATATCCTTGGCTAGTCTTCTTCGTCCTAGAGTCGGTAGTACCTGTTCACTTTTTCCAGATCCAATGCTGTACTTCTTGATCTAAGAGCTGCACTTCTGGGCTGCTCTTCCTTGAGATCTTCTGTCGTACCTTTATGGATCCCACTTCTGACACCAGTTTGTGATGGGTAACTCTAGTGATCGACGAAGTTTTATTGTTGTAAATTGTTACAAAGACTTTTACAAAGACTTGATGGTTGTTTGATTGAGCTGACAATAAATTATGATGTGTCTCAAACTGAAACTGTACTCGAACTTTTTCTTAATTTGGGGTGAAGAACTATTTATGTAAAACTATTATCTAAGTGGTCAGTAGCGTACCAATATCTCAATGGGATGATGGGTCTTATCTCTAGATGAAAGGTAAACGAAGCCTGGACTTTCTGGGTCCAGTTACAATTATCTGTATTATGGATGATGATTACTATTGTGGATGATACATTATGAATACACAAATATATCTTAATTTATGTTTGGAACGGCGCTATGTGACTTATGATATTGGCAATGATTTGAGATAAAGTGAAATAACAGTGGCGTAGCTTGATGGCTACTGGGTTGGTACATTACACATCTATGTATTTTCTGTAAGTTAGAAAGTATTTGTTTTTTCAATATTCTCCAAATATCTTTACTTTCATTTGCCAGATATAATTCGTTCGTAGGCAAGTCTTGGTTTGGTACTCGAACTTACCCTGACTTATTTCAATATAAGCAACAATGGGCCAATGAAAGCAAATATGAATGACCAGAGTTCATCCTCACAAAACCATATATCATGTCTAAAAAGTGTCATGAAATCTTGATAGTAGCTGTTATTAAGAGAAGTTAACTGATATATGACATCAACCTGCAGAAGATTATTAAACTCCGAAACCACTTAACAAATGGAAGAAGAACTAAAATTTATCGCTATCATAACCATCTTATCTAGCTTGTCTACCCTATAAGCTACGCATCTTTACCTCGAAATAATCCAAACTTCCGCACACCCTGACATTCCTACCCTACTTGCCAATATCCAATATCCCAAAATCACCCTTTCTACCCTCCCGCAAGTTACCCCTCATTAGGCCAAAAGGGGAGCGCAAGATCATTATTAGCAAACCTGACACATTTTCTGTCTGTCATCAAATGTATCCATTCGATCTTTCCGATTTTGTATGGAGTAGAATCAAACTGACACATCTCTGTATTTTCTTCAAGTTAGAAAATATTTGTTTCTTCAATATTCTTCAAAATATCCTTACCTTCATTTGCCAGGTATAATTCGTTCGTAGGCAAGTCTTGGTACTCGAAACTACCCTGACTTATATCATGAAATCTTAACAGTTGCTGTTATTAATAGAAGTATACCGATGTATGACATCAAACTGCAATAGATTATTAAACACCGAAACCACTAAACAGATGGAACAAGAACTAAAATTTATCGCTATCATAACCATCTTATCTAGCTTGTATACCCTTATCTAATGCTTGTAATAATCCGAACTTCCGCACAACCTGACATTCCTACCCTACCTGCCTCTCCAAACATTCTACCGAATAGCTAGTTTCCAATAGTCTCTTCCCCAAAATCACCCTTTCTACCCTCCCGCAAGTTACCCCTCATTAGGCCAAAAGGGGAGCGCAAGATCATTATTAGCAAACCTGACACGTTTTCTGTCTGTCATCGAGACCGCGGGGCTCCGTTCCGGGAGCCTCCAACGGGACGGGAGGAACGTTAATTGACCCCGTAAGCGGTTGCTGAATAAACCTACAACGTCGTTAGTCTGGCAGGTCCGTCAGTTTCTGGTTGATTATTATTATAACCTCAGGGAGTTACGGGGAGAACTAGAGTGATTTCTTGAATAAGAAAACTGTACTCCCCATGGGTTTTTTGAAGGGATTATAACCTTGATTGATGCCCTGGTGATATTTGGGATATATCCCCTTGGGCTACTTTCGAATATGCGGCAGTTGTTCTGCGTTAGTGCCGTGTTTTCCGTTCATTGGCAGTGGTTTGATTGTGAAACAGAATAGTGAAAATATTTGAAAAAAGCCCTGAATAGAAACATATGAGCTGTCGTTCATTGGTGGATCAATGCAGCAATCACCCCACCTTTGTACAGGACTTGAGATTCTCTTTATAGACTACAGGCCCGTGTTGAAAAAATTATGGGTCATTTGAACCACCAAGTGACCTATCTAGAACGATATAAGAGCATAAAATAATAAGATTCAGCACTATGCCGTCACTTGTAAGCTGTCCATCTGAGTGCAGGTGAGAATTTGAAAGTACAGGTAGAGTGGGTACATTTTGGTCACATATTTTTGTAGGGCATTCTTACCATCGATAGATCCGTGAAAAATAATAAGAAAACGCGTAGCGCCGTAAAAAAATGTGGAGCCACAAAGTCGAATTTTTTTTTTATTTTCCGACAATTACCAGGGTAAATTTGGTCATTTGATTTTGTACGGCATCTGTGTTATACTATTTCAATACTCCTTCTAATCCATTATTCCGCAACGCCGTACAAAAATCATGCGACATGGGGAAAAATCTAGGGTTGCAATCCCCTCTCTTTCCGCAGTCCAGGGGGTGATTTGACGCAACATGAAATAAATTTATTTTGAAAGTATTTTATGCAAAGACAATATTTTTTCATATGCCGTACATTTTCGTTGGTCCAAAGGTCCAAAAAAGAAAAAATCCATTTATTTGTCCTAATTTTCATAGTCTTTTCGTGATTCTAGGTTCCTAGTTAGAAACTATGTTGAATATGGGTTTGTATACTATCCATTTATACCAAAATATAGACATATTGTCACTGATAATTTCAAAATACAACATATTTTTGAGCAGTACTCATGACTCTGAAGTTAGCAGACCCCCTTGTCACATGATTTTGTACTGCAAACTTCAGTGTCATGAGTACTTCTCAAAAATATGTTGTATTTTGGAATTATCAGTGACAATATGTCTATATTTTGGTATATATGGATAGAATACAACCCATATTCAACATAGTTTCTAACTAGAAGCCTAGAATCACGAAAAGACAATGAAAATTAGTACAAATAAATAGATTTTTTATTTTTTTCCCTTTGGACCAACGAAAATGTACGGCATATGAAAAAATATTATCTTTGCATAAAATACTTTCAAAATAAATTTATTTCATGTTGTGTCAAATCACCCCCTGGACTGCGGAAAAAGAGGGATTGCAACCCTAGATTTTTTCCCCATGTCGCATGATTTTTGTACGGCGTTGCGGAATAATGGATTAGAAGGAGTATTGAAATAGTATAACACAGATGCCGTACAAAATCAAAAGACCAAATTTACCCTGGTACTTGTTGGAAAATAAAAAAAAATTCGACTCTGTAGCTCCATATTTTTTTACGGCGCTACGCGTTTTCTTATTATTTTTCACGGATCTATCGATGGTAAGAATGCCGTACAAAAATATGTGACCAAAATATATACCCACTCTACCTGTACTTTCAAATTCTCACCTGCACTCAGTTGGACAGCTTACAAGTGACGGCATAGTGCTGAATCTTATTATTTTATGCTCTTATATCGTTCTAGATAGGTCACTTGGTGGTTCAAATGACCCATAATTTTTTCAATACGGGCCAGTAGTCTATTAGTTCATGAATGCAAAATCTCAGCACGATCGGAATTATATTCTGGTGATTATTCAAAAAATTAAACATGTAAACAATCAATACTAAAAAAAATCTATAGTTTTGATGATGCGATCCTCTTGAAATTTTGCATGAACCTTAAGTGTATCAATCTACATTCACAAGTTAAATTTTACTCGAATCAGATATCTCATTATGGAAATATAATTTTTTAATATTAATAATTGAATTTTCTATGGTTCTATTAACACTATGGCCACAAAATTTTGCATGAAGCTTATTATGAGCATCTTGTATGTGGCCCCAAAATTGGTTTCGTTTTGTCTGAGATATTGAGGAATAAACATTTTTAAAGGTCATTTTTTTATGAAACACCCTGTATGAGTTGGCTCTCAATTGAACTTAACTCTCAAGTAACTTAGATAGTCCCTTTGATAGTAATCGTACATACGGCCAGCCGGCCCTATGAACAGAATTGAATTTCACCACGGATTCGTCATCAGCGAGTCGAACCTTTCGTTGGAGACCATTTCTCAGAATTCGAAAAATTACAGATTTTTGGGCAAAACGATATAAGAAGCACTTGTTTTAGGTACAATGAGCGCTCAAATGAATTTACCTTGTATTCATAGGGGATGATCGTTTTACGTTGATATAATATTGCAACCGACAAAACAGATAACACTATTTTTTTTATAGATGTCCTATTTTAGCTGTTTAAATCAAACTTTCCGAAACGCACGTGTTTCAAAGTCACCATGGCAATAGGAGCGACTCTAGAAACTCAACTTTGGTTAATCACATTGCGTGTTTGCTAGTTTTTTCTCGCACATAGTATGTGACATAACAAGACCAGCTTATCTTCAATATTAGATCTGAGTACCAACAAATGGAAAGAGTTGAAATTGGAATTATCGACAACATAGATATTAGATATCTTATTTATTTAATTTAATTCAACTAAGCTTTCGTGTTTCCTCAATCATGAAAGCTTAGTTGAAATAATAAATGGTCCATTGATTTGAACGATTTCTCTCTAAATCGCAATTAAAATAAATAAATAATAATAAGACTCAACAGAGATGAACATTACTGAAAGACGATATTAGATAACTTTATATTTTACTAGCTGACCCGTGCCCACTCCGTTGGGCATAATGTTTATAATCCTTTTTTAGTACAGAGTGTTATGTTTTGATTTCTAACTGCCAAAAAGGAGGGTCATACGCAGGTATAGTTTGTATTTGCATGATTGCATGTTAGTACAAAATTTTTTGTTATCATTTGGTAGCAAAATATATTATCTATCAGGAGTTCTAACCCGAGATAAGCCAACATGTAACTGCCCATGGGAAAAACACGGCTTTCTCTGGTCAATGCCCACCAGAGAGAATGTTTGACCTTGGGACTTGTTAATAGTGAGGGCAAAAGAGATCTTCACTGGAAACTGTAGCCTTTTAAACGGTATGGGTACATCAGTGGGAATCATGGGTTTCCGCGGAAGGCCAGTTGTCCCACTGCTGGCCCTGTGATAATGGTCGCCAGGATTATATTGTCCCGTAACTCTTTTGTATAAGCAGCCTTGTCCCATTACACATTTTGGGGGCTCAAGTTTCTTAATAGCATGATAGGAAAGCAAACTTTCGTGAGGAAGTAAGCTAGAAGGGTTCAAAGAATTTCAAAATTCTTGGGGATAGTCCTCAATACTACACACCGTATCGATAGACTTATGGTGTTTGACCTGACCAGGAATTTTCTCTCAAATGAGTTTATTTATTTCATTCACTGTATCGTTTCTGGGTGACAATATTGCCCTAGAACAAAACCAATGATAATTAATCTCTCTCCAATAAATTTTCACGACCGGGATATATTGCATCAATAAGATGTTCCAACCTGTGCAATATGTACTATCCTAATGTCTCGTCAAATTTAACGTCATTGCTGTTGGTGTTAGAAGAGACAATTTTTCCTTTGCTAAGATTGAGTAGTTTACGGGGAAAGTCGTCATCGTCGTTTTCGCTCAAATGGGATCTCATGTTTGTTCGTAAATTGAGAGATGCAACCGAACTCCATAGGTGGGATGATTTTAAGCATGCTCTGATGACATCGGCGCGTGTTCCTTTTGTTACTACAGGCAGTGTTTGCCGAAAATCGCCCGCGAAAACAAAAGTAACGCCACCCATTACAGCATCAGATTTTCTGAGGTCTTTGAGCGTTCGGTTTACTGCTTCAACATGAGCTCTATGACTCATGGTACATTCGTCCCAGAGGTATAATTAAAGATGTTTCTCGTAAAAATTTCCCGAGTGGCTCATTTTTACGTATGGAACAAACTGACTGTTGCTCTAGTTAGACTGTCAGAGGTAGCTTCAAGGTGGAGTGTGCTGTTTTCCTATCATTTAACAGAATAGCGGCAATCCTTTAAGAGGCAACGGCTAGTACATTTCTCCCGGATTGTCTTACTTTTGCCAATACCAAATTTGCAAGAAACGCTTTGACAGTGCCTTCCGGGTAGTCGAGAAAGAAAGTTAAACCTCTGTTATTAAGCGCACTATAAATTTAGTTCATCAAAAGCTTATCTCCGGTCTTTGACTAATTTCGGTACATTTTCATTAATAAAAATTGACAACTCATTGGTATCGTAGGAACGTATCAGTAGTATGTCCGTTCCATTGTTATGTGGCCGAATGTCGAAAGTGTGCTAATATTGTTTCGAAAAATTTAATTACGGAGCCGACCACGCGACCACAGGGCACAGGTCCACAGGGCAGAGATAACGCGACTGAGCCGCGCTCAGATGTAAAAGGCCACGCTTCCTTCTCCCGAAGCGAGCACGAACGCGAACGGAATTAAACCCGAAGCCATCGCGCGCCATCCGCTGCTTTGACTACCACGTGAAAGCCTCATTATTTTTCGGTTTTTTATATAGCCTATGGCACTCAAGAATAATGTGGCTTTCTATTGGTGAAAATTTTTAAAATCGGTTCAGTAGATCCCGAGATTAGCCCTTACAATTGAACAAATATACAAACATACAAACACACAAACTTAACCTCTTTATAATATTAGTATAGATGTCAGAGGAATATTTCCAAAGAAAAAATGTTGTCTGAATTCTACAATGAATATTGAACTAAAGTTGTTGCTATGAATACATTCAGCGAAAGGTAAATTCATTTCTACTCTGAAAAATTATCCGACAGAGCTTAATTTTTGGAGTATCCAATGTGCAATGAATGTAGTTGAGCACAATAATCGAGTTGATAGAATTACATGTAATTGTTTCGAGTCATTTCAAGAAAAATGTTGTTAAGCTCTTTGCAGAAGTGGTAGAGGTGGAAGCAACATATTATTATTATACATTAAATTACCCGAAACGTCATTGTCAGAGCAGCGAACTGTTATCGTTCCAAAACTGTTTTCAGTACATAAATAATATTTTTAAAATCGTTAATGTGGAGGCTTTTAATACATATTATGCAGACGATACACTTTTACTACTGTACTGTACAGTTTTGGAAATTCACATCGAACAGATACTATATAAAATGGATCAGACAGAGAATTTTTTCGTCCAGTTGTACAGATGTTTAGTCGAAAGATTCACGTGTTGTAATTGACTTAATTCCTTTGTCTGATTCTAATAATATAGTCTTGGTTCTCTCTCTTACCTTCATTCAGTATGGCAGGCAACCGCAAATTCAAGTCTTAGTTCTCTCACTTACCGCCATTCAGTAAGGCAGGCAACCGTAAGTACATGAATCGAATATTACGGTCAGCCTGAAACATTAAATAATTCGATGTGCCTAATACAGGTTCCCTGCCATTTCGTCATCCCCAACATCAAGAAAGAGACAACACTACATTATTGCAATCAGACAGTGTGATTCAGTTAGTTACGGAACGTGAATGTCTGGACTATTCATCTGTTCAACGTTCAACTGGGCGGAGAAATTCTCTGCCTGATGCATGGTATATCGTATGTTTTCGAAGTGAATTTCCAAACCTGTATACCAAGGCAGAAGTAGCTCTTAGGATCTCTGGTTGTTTGTGCATTAACCTATTTATCTCGTTTCAGTGCCTTTAAAAGAATACGGCTCTGCCTTTGAACTGTCAAATTTCAAAACGAAGACAAAAATTTGGTTTGTATATCTTATCTTCAAATTCATTCCATTGATATTACGCTTGGGGCCTATCTATGTTTTTCTTGATCTGAGCCAACAACCCAGATGATTCAAAACATAAAACATGCAATCGTTCTTCACAAGACAGAACGAGCCTCCAGGTATCCAGGTCTCGAAGAAATATCATCAGTGCTTGTTTCGCTCTCATTCAAAATTATGAAATATAACGCGCGACGTCAGGACTAATCCATTTACGCCTTTTGAACCCCTAGCAAGAAGAAAGGAAAAGCCGCAAGTTTACGTAATTTGAGCTGTGGCCTGGCGAAGCGAATCGCTAATCACGTAAAGGGGAAAGACGGGGTAGCGAGGAGAAGAACAGAGATCATAGGGCTTTTGTCACTTTTAAATAACCGCGATATTGCATAATGGCGCCATTAAAAGACCCCTTTCATGCTGGAAAAAAGCGAAGCTGAGCTAGCAACCCAGTTGCTCGCTTTGTTCCTGTTCCGTAATCCAGGGATTGACAATTTTGGAGCGACGATAATAGTTATGTATTCTATGATAATCCAATAGGATTGATAGGATTCAAAGTTTTATGAGGATGGAAATATAGTCTGAAGCGTTGGTTAAGGCTAAGTAGCTGATTTTCTGCATAACAACTTTCTGGTTTGTTGTTTGTTAGTGGAGCAAGACGTATCAAACCCATTTTCATGAAAGTAGCTGATCCAATGGATGCATTCAGCAAACGAAATAGTTGGGTAAATGTTAGAAAGCCCTAGCGAAATCGATCAGTGACTTATGCACTACAAGCTCAACACGCTTTAAATTTGTGCAAAGTATCGGTAGCGGAAAGTTATAGTTTGAAGGGAACATCGGATAGAAGTCGATAGTTGGAAAATGATCGAGCTGAGAAATATCCTTAATGGGACTCAATCGAATTGGTTCTGCTAATTCAAAAGCGATTCAACCAAAAACGTTATTTGAGCTGTGACCTGGCGAAGCGAATAGCAAATTACGTAAACGGGGAGGACGGGGTAGAAAGGAGAAGAACAGAGATCATAGGGCTTTCGTCTATTTTAAATAACTGCGATATTGCATAATGGCGCCATTAAGAGACCCCTTTCATGCTTGAAAAAAGCGAACTGAGCCAACGACCCAGTTGTTCGTTTTGTTCCTGTTCCGTAATCCGGAGATCGACAAGTTTAGCGTGACGATAACTGTTATGTATCCGACGATTATCCTCTAGGATCGATAGGATTCAAAGTTTTATGAGGATGGAAATATGGTCTGAAGAACGGTTTAGGCTAAGTATCTGATTTTCTGCATCACAACTCTGGTTTGTTGTTTGTCAATGGAGCGAGACGTAAGTATCATCCCCATTTTCATGGAACTAGCTGACTAAATGGTCGCATTCAGCGGACGAAACAGTTGAGCAACTATCACAAAACCTTAGCGGAATCGTTCAGTAACCTGCACTACAAGCTCAACACGTTCTGGATCAGACGACATTTTTTAGAGAGCTTTTGATTTTTGTAAGGTAGCGGTAGCGTGAAGTTTTAGTTTGAGGTGCACACCAGATAGTAGTCTATGGTTGGAAAAATGATATGCTGAGGATGATAATGAAGTGAAAAGTGATGCTAAGAAATATCCATGAGAGGAATCGATCGGATTGGTTGACCAAGAACATTTTTGAGCTGTAACCATGCGGAGCGAATCGTTAATCACGTAAAGAGGAAGGGGGTATAGCGAAAAGAAGAACAGATATCAAAGGGCTTTTGTCACTTTTAAAAAAACCCGAAATTGCATAATGTCGCCATTGAAAAACCCCTTTCATGAAAAAAAAAGCGACCTCTGGGCCAGCGAATCAGTTGTTCGTTTTGTTCCTGTTCCGTAATCCGGAGATCGACAAGTTTGAAGCGACGATAACTGTTATACAGATGTGGAAGAAACGGATGGGAACACTGGAACTCCTTAGTTAAATTTAAGCAGGCTCGGAGTCCAGTGGAACAGTGGAGGAATCGAAACCTCAGAGCGATGCGATATTCAATAAGCGGCTGGTCTGTTGAAATGGCATTCTGAAAACTCTGATAAGGGAAAGATCGGAGCATTGGTTACAGCAAACGCTACGGTCGGCAACGACATAGGCAACGTCGCGTCTTGCGACTACCACCGAAAAACCAGCGTTTGCTGTAACCAATGCTCCGATCTTACCCTTATCAGAGCTTTCGGAATGCCATTCCAACAGACCATCCGCTTATTCAATATCGCATCGCTCTGAGATTTCGATTCTTCCACTGTTCCACTGGACTCCGAGCCTGCTTGAATTTAACACAGGAGTTCCAGTGTTTCCATACGTTTCTGCCACATCTGTATATCCTATAATTATCCACTGGGAATAATAGAATTCAAGGTTTCATGAGGATGGAAATATAGTCTGAAGGTCGGTTTGGGCTGAGTAGCTGATATTCTGCATCACAACTTTCTGCTTTGTTGTATGTCAGTGGAGCGAAACGTATCATATCCATTTTCCTGAAACTAGCTGACTCAATGGTCGCATTGAGCGGACGAAACAGTTCGGCAACTGTTACAGAACCCAAGCGAAATCGTTCAGTGGCACAAGCTCAACATGTTCTGGAGCGCTTTTATTTTGTGCCAGGTAGTGTTAGCGGAAAGTTTTAGTTTGAAGGGCACACTAGATAGTAGTCGATAATTGGAAAAATGATAGAGTTTATGTTAAGGATAAGAATGAAATGAAAAATGATGCTGAGATATTTTACCAGGAACGTTATTTGAGCTGCGGCCTGGCGTAGCGATTCGTTTATCATGTACAGGGGGAGGACGGGGTAGCGAGGGGAAGAACGGAGATCATAGACCCCTTTCATGATGAAAAAAGGGTGCTGAGCAAGCACCCAGTTGTTCGTTTTGTTCCCGTAATCCGAAGATCGACAAGTTTTGAAGCGACGGTAACTGTTATGTATCCTATGATAATCCACTGGGATTGATAGGGTTCAAGGTTTAATAAGGACTGAAATATAGTCTGAGAGTAGGTTTAGGCTAAGTAGCTGATGTTCTGCATCACAACTTGCAGGTTTGTTTTTTGTCAGGCATACAACTAATTTTTTTTCGACGAAAAAATAAACATTGAAACAGAATCTTGCGCGTGATATGACAAAAAATAAAAGTTTATTTCAATGAAGTTGTATTTACAGTTGATGTGTCACAATCAATCAAACGGTCCAAATTTCTGAAGATTGTACAGTGAGGCAAAATTCTCATTTGTTTAGTTAAACCCGGTATGTGTGTGTGTTCTGCAATCATGTGTGTTCTATTGTTAGAATAAAACTCCTTCTCACTTCAGCCATTTCGAATTGACAAGTTCCTTGAAGAGCCCTCGGTCCGAATCATATGTATATACAACTAATGAGCATTTCTGCAAAATGAATATGTGCTAAACAATATTGAATCATGTGAAATTTGAATATACAGGTTTGGAAAATTCACTCGGAAACATAGGATTTAACGTGCAAATCTCCAAGTCACTCTGGTTTCAATGGAACAGTGGAAGAATCGAAATATCAGTGGGATGCCATATGGAAAACACATCAGGACATGCAGAACGAACGCTGGAATCGTGGTGGGGTAGCTTCGTACTCGCTTTCCGCGATGTGTGATTCATATGATTCAATGATCCTCAACGTCGAGAACGTGAGAGAATATCAGCTTGAAAAGTAATTAGATTCTCCGTAAACCAATTATGATCAGTTTAGAAGGAAACATTCAAATAATAAAATCGTATCGATTCAATTTGAATATAATTATTATAATTCTATTATTTTGTATGCAAGGAATTCATTTGGCACAACAAATAATGTAACAAATACTTTCCTCAGTGAAAACGAGTACTTAGGTTATTTTCCGCCCTGATCGAAATAAATTGATAGCTGTTGAAATGCCGGAATAATATATTCTCTAAAAGCTCTATTTTCTTAAAAGGTACTGGGAACGCGCAGAAATACTCAGTTGCTTATTATTTCTAAACGAATATCTTAAATACTGATGGGTGATGTTTTCTATTCAAGGAAAACGATGTCTCATCAAAAATGAACTACATATTTTCATGTTTTTTTCATCATAGTTTCACGATATCCATTCATTTGACATCATTTTCTGGTAGATCTGTTGAATTGTTTTTCACCCTATAACATCAATAACCATTTTTCTTCAAAATAATAATTTCAGGAGACACTAAATGACTTTTTGTTTCCTGAATTGATTGACCACCAAAATGAGATTTTATTATTTGAATTTTTCCTTCTTAATTGATTTATGGAGAATCTTACTTAACTTTTCAAACTGATATGCTCACCCGCTCTCCACGTTTCGAATAATAAAATCATTTGAATGACACATGCACATCGCGGAAAGCCAGTCCGAAGCATTCCCCACCACGATTTCAGCGTTCGTTCTGCATGTCCTGATGTGTTTTCCATATGGCATCGCACTGATGTTTCGATTCTTCTACTGTTCCATTGGAACCAGAGCGACTTGAAGATTTGCACGTAAAATCCTATGTTTCCGAGTGAATTTTCCAAACCTGTATATTTTAGGCGTAAGAAATTCAGTAAAAACTCGTCTTTTCACAAATTGTATTGAATTTAGTTCTTTCATCAGATCTCTATGGCAAAACATTGGTCCTGTATCGAATAAAGGTCGTTCTACACATTTCGGTGACGTGACGGCAACGTAGCTGCCAGTGCTGCGCTCCCTTCAGTGTAATCCGTTATGAATTTTTTTATCATGCACACAGCAACTTACTGTGTCATCCGTGTCAGTATTTTCCCGTCATTGCTGGATCCACTCAAAGCGTGTTTTCAGTTTGGATCTGGTATCTACGTGAATTTTATTGTCTTGCGAAATGAATCGCTGCTCCGAAGATCTTGCTTTTGGACGAGGAAGAAGAAAAGAAAAGAACACACTGGGGTACATCCCATAAGACGTTTATCAAAATTGAAATATTCCCATGACGGCAGTGCACCTTAATCGCCAGAATATCTTTGCACCGGACATGTTCTAATACGATATATCATCCGATCTATTTTTTCACTGAATGTCACTCTATGGTACGTCACGTCTCTGAAATGTGTGGATCGACCTTAAACCAGTTTCAGTATAAAGTTAGTCATTTTGATATTTCTTGTTTTTTATGATCAATGCTCAGTATTCATTTCCGTACAAAAAGTGACCTTGTGAGTAACTTTCAGCATTTCCTCACCAACCCAAGACGCCGCATGAAGGCTGAGATTGCAGCAATAAGCAAAGTTATATTCTTCAACAGTTCAATGTTAGTTGATTATGCTTGAAATAATTACATATTAATGTAATATAATGAATGTTTATTGCCATATCATCTGCAAATCGACGAACTCCCGTATAGCCCGAGATTTTATCAAACCATTGACAGAACGTTTTCATCCTTACATATTGAACATGAATTGAAAAATCAGATATGCACTAGAAACTGTTAAAAAATTAATATAAGTTTTCTTCTAACAGTGTTCGACCAAAATTTGTTTCAACGATACCAACAGAAACTTTCCGCATTACTTATTGTTATTTGTTCAATTCTTAGTCTTATCAATCTGTTCATAAAATTCGATTTCAGTTTGACCTCTTACTAAAAGCATAGAGTATTCATCTATATCCAAACTCAATGCTAAAAGACGATTATGGCAACCTTTCAAATAATCAGAAGCTCCAGTTTCATAGGAACTAACCCTATCGTTGTATTCAATATTGTGCTATTATTCTGAAATTTTATGATATTGTGTCGAAATGATAACATTTCATTTACCTGAAACAACACATTTATATTCGGTAGCGTTCAATTCAACTGCTTCCAAACAGGAGAAGTTAAACCGAGTTAGGTAACCCTCATAATCAAATGGCTATAAACCATACAATTTCGACCATAAACATCATACAGCCAGAAGCCATCTTCTACAACCGGTGTTAACTGCCCCCTTGTAAATTATTCACCCGTTATTATAATTATTATCGTTTGCGCGATATAACCGCTCCTGGGGTCTGAAATCGAAGCTTCGTCCCGGACCTAGGGTGGCAATAAAACTAAACGAGCCTCTAGGATATCCCCTCGACGGCAGTAGGTCCTTCTAGCCTCTCTGTTATGTCTTGAGTCCAAGGTACCTTTGCTTTCTGAAGACATGACATATTAACAGTTTTGATGGACAGCTTAGTCCTTCGAGTTTGGTCAAGTTGTGGCTTGATCGGGGAATTTATGAAATCGTCCTAGGTCAGTTGGTGAAACAATATTAACATATAAAGACCATATTCCCAAAAATATGTTCAGGAAAATTGAGGCATGGAATCGTGATGTGACCTCTGGATGTGTTCCTTTGCAGATATACAGGGTGAATCCTGTTAAACTGTACATACTTCACACAGAGATAGAGGACACTTTGCTGGTTTCAAAAGACCCCACATGAAAGGTCTCAAACGATTCGTTTGAATTATACAGGGTGATTTCCAGTTTTGGGTCATATTTTCAAAATGCTCTATTGGACGAACGAATAATCACAAATTTATCAAATTCGGTACGTAGGAGGACTGTATCAATCTCCATACAGCTGAGTTAACAGATTATCAGTTTCCAGGACCAGACCGGATTTTTCTGATATTATGGGAATTTATGAAAAAAAACACCCTGTAGATGAAAAAGTCAATAAACCTGCCATGACAGTTCAAACTACACTAAAAACTCTACAATGAAGAGTAATAAAATCACGTGGCACACCTACAAATTTAGAGAAAAAAAATATTGAATATGCGTACTCGGAGATAAATTTTTTGGACGGGCCTAATTCACATGGAAAACCATACCCAAATGTATCAAAAGTTGAAGACAGGAGAATATTATCAGTTTAAATCCTCTCGATATTCAAATATTCCAATATTCAGGTAATTTTCGTCAGTTTCCAGGACCGGACTCTATTTTTCTGATATTATCAGAATTTATAAAGAAAATCACCCTGTAGATGAAAAAGTAAATAAACCTGTCACGGCAGTTCAAACTACACTAAATACTCTTCAATACAGAGTAATAAAATCACGTGGCACAGGTACAGATTCAGAGAAAAAAAATTGAATATGGGTACTCGGAGATAATTATTTTTGTGCGGCCTAATTCACAAATAAAAACATACCTAAATGTATCAAAAGTTGAATATAAATGGTTAAGATCTTCTACGCATTCAAGTATTCCAATATTCAGGGACGGACCCCCATTTCAGATTGGGTTTTTCAATAGATGATAGGTCGAAAGATTCGCCCTGAATTTGGAACACCCCAAAAAACTGTTACGGGAGACCGAACAACATTAAATAACCTACAAGAAATTTTCATGAAATCGCGAGACACACAAATAGATTTAACAAAAAAATTCAATAATCGTACTCAGAGATAATTTTTTTGGGCGGCTGAAGTTTAGTAGAAGAACTATACAGAAATGCATGAAAAGTCGAATATTATCAGATTATATCCACTCCCCATGAAAGTATTCCATAATCCCTGGATTGTAGGTTATTTAATGTTGCTCGGTCTCCAGTAACAGTTTTTTGGGGTGTTCCATATTCAGGGCGAATCTTTCGACCTATCATCTATTGAAAAACCCAATCTAAAATGGGAGTCCGTCCCTGAATATTGGAAAACTTGAATGCGTAGAAGATCTCAACCATTTATATTAACTTTTGATACATTCAATACCCATATTCAATTTTTTTTTCTCTGAATCTGTAGGTGTGCCACGTGATTTTATTACTCTTTATTAAAGAGTATTTAGTGTAGTTTGAACTGCCATGACAGGTTTATTGACTTTTTCATCTACAGGGTGATTTTTTTCATAAATTCCGATAATATCAGAAAAATAGAGTCCGGTCCTGGAAACTGACGAAAATTACCTGAATATTGGAATATTTGAATATCGAGAGGATTTAAACTGATGATATTCTCCTGTCTTCAACTTTTGATGCATTTGGGTATGGTTTTCCATGTGAATTAGGCCCGTCCAAAAAATTTATCTCCGAGTACGCATATTCAATATTTTTTTCCTCTAAATTTGTAGGTGTGCCACGTGATTTTATTACTCTTCATTGTAGAGTTTTTAGTGTAGTTTGAACTGTCATGACAGGTTTATCGACTTTTTCATCTACAGGGTGTTTTTTTTCATAAATTCCGATAATATCAGAAAAATAGAGTCCGGTCCTGGAAATTGATAATCTGTTAACTCAGCTGTATGAAGATTGATACAGTCCTCCTACGTACCAAATTTGATGAATTTGTGATTATTCGTTCGTCCAATAGAGCATTTTGAAAATATGACCCAAAACTGGAAATCACCCTGTATAATTCAAACGAATCGTTTGAGACCTTTCATGTGGGGTCTTTTTGAAACCAGCAAAGTGTCCTCTATCTCTGTGTGAAGTATGTACAGTTCAACAGGATTCACCCTGTATAATATAATTAATGGGTGTCGTAATATGTGCTTTTAATGAACTTTGATTTTGGTTCGACAGAGGTACAGAGGTACCATCCCTAAATACGCCAGTGCGTATAAGGAATGGAGTATCGTAGCATGTGCTTTTCATTAACTCAGATTGTGATTCATCCTCTAAACAAAAGAAAATCATAAAAATCTCTCAAATATTCAGAAGCTCTAGTTTCATATCAACTAACGTCATTGTTTTTGTCAATAATTTGCTATAATTCGGGAGTTTTATGACTTTGTATCGAAATTATTCCAATAAAGCTACCTCAGACAATATATTTATATTCAGTGTGTTAAATTCAACTGCATCCAAAGAGGAAAAGTTAGACCGGCTTAGGTTACCCTCATAATCAAATGGATATAAACCATACAAAATTGACCATAAACATCATACAGCTAACAGCCATCATTTAGAACCTGTGTTAACTGCCTCCTTGTAAATTAATCATACGTTTTTATTCCTATTATTTCACTTGACTTGCTGAAGCAACAGCATTTTATTCGGGTTAAATCTAGCAGTTGGAAGAATTCAGTCCTTCGAGTTTGGTCAAGTTGTGGCTTGATCGGGGAATTTATGAAATTGTCCTGGGTCAGTTGGTGACTTACGCTTATTGCGAAATTATCTTTATTTGCTATTTATGGAACAATAGCATTCTATTCTGGTTATATCTAGGAGTTCCGAGAATTTTTACTTTTACAGACCATATTCCCAGTTCATTTATCCCATTATAACTTTCCATCGAAAAATTGAAAAAAATTATGTATCAGAAAAATTGCGGTATGGAATCGTGATGTGACCTGTGGATGTGTTCCTTTGCAGAAATATAATATAATTAATGAAGTGTCGTAACATGTGCTTTTAATGAACTTTGCTTGTGGTTAGACTAAACAAAACAAAATTATGAAAATATCTCAAATATTTAGAACCTCCAGTTTTATTGGAACTAACACCACCGTTCTCGTCAATATTGCGCTATAATTAAAAAATTTCACGACATTTCGTCGAAATGATTGCATTACAGTTGCCACAAACAACAGATTTACATTAAGAGGTGTTCAATTCAACTGCGTCGAAACAGAAAGAGAACGGTTTAGGAAACCCTCCTATAAAATGGTTATAAACCTTACTAACTCGACCATAAACATCATACAGCCACTCACAACCTCTGTTTACTGACCTTTCGTAAATTAATCATCCGTTATTATAATTATTATTATCGTTGGCGCTATTGAACTGCTATTCGAGTCTCAAAACGAAGTTTCGCCCCGGATCTAGGAGGGCAATAAAACTAAACGAGCCTTTGGGATATTCTCTAGACTAGGTCCTTCTAACAGGAAAATCTCAGATATGTCTCAAGTCCAAGCGACCGCAGCTTCCTGAAGACAGAATAACAGTTTTAATGGCCAGCTCAGTCCTTTTCGAGCTGGGTCAAGTTGTGGCTTACTCGGGTATTTTATGAAATTGTCCTAGGTCTATTGGTGATTTACACTCACTTATTGCGAAACTATCTTTATTTGCTACTTATGAAGCAACACCATTGTACTTTGGGTATATCTTGCAATTGGGAGAATTTTTACTTTTACAGGCCATATTTATAATTCCGTTATCCGCATTATAACTTTCTATAAAACAATTGAAGAAAAATTATGTATCACAAAAATTAAGATATGAAATCGTGATGTGGCCTTTGTATCTGTACTTCTGCAGATATACATATACAATGAGTTTTATCCCTCAAGTAATTATGAATTGAGACTCAGATGTGTTTCTCTAAAAAGAAGAGGGGTTTATTAACAATATCAACACATACAATATAACATACCTAAAAAGAAGAGGGAAACAACATTTAAAGCCTCTAATTCGAGGTTTCAATAAGCACAACTTAAATTAAATTCTGTCTTTGACAATTTGAAATGAAACATTTGAAATATAAAGTGTCTGTCCTGACATTCCAGGTAACTCAATAAAATATTAAAAGAAAAGCGTAACACGTACTTTCTTTAAACATATAATATTCGTACAACGAATAGCATGTACTTTTCATTAACTCAAATTGTCGTTCATCCTCTAAACACATGGACCTATAATACTAACTGGACGTCGAACTTCCTAACTGTCACGTAGAAAAAAGTGAGGCAAATCGCCGCCATTTGCAGTTTGGAGTGAACCACAAATATTTTGATGTTTTATGCCATATGTGCTCGAATTTTGACTGAAACATAGACGTTTCTCTGAAAGAAATGATGAAAAACGAACTCTGTATATTAGTGTTCTGTGAACACTGACATTTCGGTCTATATCAAATAATATTTTTTTTTCGATTCGTGTGATTAGTTATTAAAATAATGTACCATTATGATGATTATACACAATAGATTCCTCAAAAACGGTATAACTTCGCTAATTCTAATATTTCAGTTCGTTGAAAAATTGACAACTCTCATATTAGTCAATTTCACTCCAAACTGCAAATGGCCGCCGTTTGCCTCAAAATTTTTGACATGTTCGCTATCTAGTTAGTATTATAAATCTATGTCTAAACAAAAGAAAAACATAAAAATCCCTCAAATATTCAGAAGCTCCAGTTTCATAGCAACTAACGTCATTTTTTAGTCAAAAATCGAAATTATCGTATCGAAATTATTCCAATAAAGTTGCCTCAAACAATATATATTCATATTCAGTGGTGTTAAATTCAACTGAATCCAAACTGGAAAAGTTAGACCGGGTTAGGTTACCGGTTACCCTCATAATCAAATGGCTATAAACCATACAAACTCGACCAAAACCATCATACAGCTGACAGCCATAATTTACAATCTGTGTTAACTGCCTTTTGCGGAAATTCACACGCAACAGACAATAAAAACTTGAAAGTCTTCCGATATCGCCTAGTCAGGTAGTCCATCAACAACTTATATCAACTAAATGCCTAGTGATTATCTAATAAAATTAATTAATTCGAAGTTTTCTCAGATCTTGAAAATCCAGACATAATGAGCATCGCAGAACACTGGTCTGAACCATGTCAGTTGTATTCCCTGTCACTAGATGACTATTATATTGCTGCCTCTTATTGTCGCCCTACACGCCAACATGGTGGGACAGCAATTTATGTGAAGTCACATTTACAAGTTCAGGAAATAAAACAAATCAGCAATTTCTCATGTGAAATGCAATGTGAACTTTGTGGTATAAATTTTAAACATGGTTCAACAAATATTTGTATACTTAGTGTTTTCAGGCCTGCTGGTGGTAGTTTGGAAGTATTCGGTAATGTACTCTCATATGTTTTGGATTACCCTACACCATTACATGGTATAAGGGATTATCGATTATATATATATATATATATAATATATGTTTTGGATTACTGTATTACAGGTTGCAGGGCGATCTTTGTATGCGGCGATTTAAATATAAACTATTTTGACTCTCACAACACTTTAGAGTATTTACAAATGAGCTTTGGTCTAAGTGTTACTTCTACTGACCCTACTAGAGTATTTACGAACAAGCATGGAATAACTAGTTCTTCTAAGATAGACTACATTCTCACAAATGTCAGCAACGATCTTATTTCCATCAGCGTGGTTGACGCAAATATTGGTGATCACATGGCGTTGGTACTCACTGTTAATCACAGTTGGACTATTTCATCAAACGATAGTCCGGTCCGACCACCATTCCGTGTTTTGTCCAAGCAGAATCTAGAAGCTCCGTCTTCTTTGGCGGCTGTTACTAACTTCGATGTTATTTATAATATTCCTGATATCGACGGCGCTTTTGAATGTTTTTGTGAAATTCTTACATCAATGATAGATTCAATTTGCCCGGTCAGACGCGCTGGTGCTGCTCCTCGGAGGCAGCGCTCAAGTTGGGTGACGTCAGAGATCAGTAAGGCAAGTGCTAACTTGAAAGATATCCACTGGTTGTATAAAAATCTAAAAACCGAAGAATCAAGAAATCTTTACATGACATGCAAAAGACAGTACAAAGATCTATTGAAGTTCGCCAAATATAATTTATACATGGGTATTCTTAACCGATCCTCTAATAAAAATAAAACTATTTGGAGTTTAGTTAAGAGAGAGATTGGTGGTGCCCCCCCCTCGTAAAATAGTTTTAAACGTGGACGACCGGGTGATTTCTGATCCTGCCGATGTGGCTGAAACATTCGGGAGATACTTTTCGAGCATTGCGGTTTCCAGTATCACTGAGCACTATGGTAAGATCTTCTTCTTGCACAACCCAGACCATGTCCGTCAGTAATTTCTTCTTTACCCCTGTGGTGGCCGATGAGGTTATAAGCGCGATAAAGAATCTTAATAATAAAAAAGTTGTGGCAAAGATATGATATCGGTTAAAATTTTGAAAGCCATAACCCCCCAAATTTCCACGCATCTGGCGCACCTTGTCAATGCTTCGGTCACATCCGGAAAGTTCCCTTCTGCTCCGAAGACGGCTATGGTGATCCCAATTCATAAAAAAAATGCAACTGATAATTTGGCGAATTATCGTCCTATTTCTATCTTGAGCTCGTTTTCGAAATTAATTGAAAGACTGATTTATGAAAGAGTGCTGAGTTACTTGAATAAATTATCAACCCTCACAGATTGCCAGCACGGCTTTCGTATCGGTAGGTCGACGGAAACTGCAGCATGTCAGTTCGCTGCATTCGTATATGGCTGCTTGGATAACGGCGTACCTATGTGTGGCGGGATTGTTCTTGACTGCCTCAATTTCAACTTCATCCTTGACAAGCTTTACAACCTTGGGTTCAGAGGGATATTTCTCGACTGGGTGCGTAGTTTTCTTGTCGATCGACACTTATTTGTTCAAGTAGGACAACGGGAATCTCAGGAGTACCCGTTGGAAATGGGTGTTCCCCAGGGGTCGGTGTTGGGTCCATTGCTGTTAGGCTCTTTGTTAATGATTTCCCTGATTCTGTGCGAGGTTTTATAGTAATATTTCTTTTTGATATATTGATGTTACTATTTGCTGACGATGTATCATTCATAATAACAGCATCCAATCTTGTCGAACTCAAATCGAGATGCGAGTTATCGATCGGGTTCTTTTCTGAGTGGTGTTTCAAGAATTCGTTGATACTGAATGTTGACAAAACAGTGCTTGCCCATTTTCAGATTCGCGACTCGGGTGACCGGTTGATTCTCGATCCCCCTCGTGGAAGAATGGCGTCCTCTAATTGCGTGAGATTTCTGGGCCTGCAAGTAGACCGAAGTTTCACTTGGCAGAATCATATAGACTCAGTGTCAGTTGGAGGAACGTCCATTAAAATTTAAAGGTCCATTAAACTCTTAATCCTCCATTATTACAAGGAACTAATGGAGGATTAAGGGTTTAATGGACCTTTAAATTTTAATGGACGTTCCTGCAACTGAGCATCAGTGTCCAAACGCCTGAGTAGTGCGTTTTACGCAATAAATCGCCTCAAAGATCTGCTTCCCTTAAATTCAATAGTCACCATCTACTATTCGCTTGCTTACTCACACTTAACTTACAAAGTTATCCTGTGGGGGGGAGCGTCAGGAAGCAATTCCGTTTTTGTTGCTCAGAAGAGAGTCATCCGCTTGATTTTTGGGTTGCAGCCCCGGGAGTCCTGTAGACCATATTTTATAAGATACAGGATATTGAGCTTTCCATGTGTATATATATTCAAGTCCTTGCTCTATGCTCGGGAGAATGTTCAGTCCCAAAAGAAGTGTTCTGAGTATCATCAATATAATACTAGTCACAAGGAAACTATATGCATTCCACTGCACAAAACAACAAAATTCGAACATTCACCTGGGTATAATAGTATTAAATTATTCAATCATTTGCCAGAACGATTGAAGATTTTGGATATCCGTAGTTTTAAGATAGAGATAAAGGGGCTCATGTTGGAAAAATGCTTTTATAATGTTAGCGAATATTTCGACATGATGCTGCGGTAGTATTTTTTGCTTTTTTTCGTAGTTTCAAGATTATTGTAAACTCGATACTGTTTTTTTTTGTAACCAATTTGTCTGTAGTGTTCATTCATTTCAATTGATTCATGTGCTTTCAATCATATTTTGACTGTACCTATTCATGTAAATGTCTTAAAGGATACAATAAAGATTATTATTATTATTATTATTATACCATAGCGACTTTTGTTTTCGTCCTTACATATTGAACATTAACTGAAAAATCAGATATTCATCAGAAACTCCGTTAAAAAATTAATATCAGTTTTCTTCTACCAGTTTTCGACCGAAACTTGATTCAACTATACGAACAGAAACTTTCCGCATTATTGCATATTTATTCAATTATTTCTTGAGTTTTATAAATCTGTTCATAAAATTCGATTTCGGTTCAACCTCTAACTAAAAGACAATTATGGCAACCTTTCAAATAATCAGAAGCTCCAGTTTCATACGAACTGACGCCTTCGTTGTAGTCAATATTGTGCTGTAATTCGGAAATTTTATGATATTGTGTCGAAATGATAACATTTCATTTGCCTGAAACAACACATTTATATTCAGTAGCGTTCAATTCAACTGCTTCCAAATAGGGAAAGTTTAACCGGGATTAGGTTAACCTTATGATCAAATGGCTATAAACCATACAATTTCGAACATACCGGTGTTAACTGCCCCCTTGTAAATTAATCATACGTTATTATAATTATTTTACTTGGCGCTATAAAACCGCTATTCGGGTCTCAAATCGAAGTTTCGTCCGTGGGAGCGCAATAAAACTAAACGAGCCTTTGGGATATCCCCTAGACTAGACGAGGGTAGCTTCTTCTAGCCGGCAAATCTCAAGTTATGTCTCGAGTCCAAGTGACCCTTGCTCCCTGAAGACATGACATAATAATAGTTTTAATGGCCAGCTCAGTCCTCTTCTATTTGGGTCAAGTTGAGGCTTTCTCGGATAATTTATGAAATTGTCCTAGGTCAGTTTGTGGCTAACACTTATTGCGAAATTTTGTTATTTGCTATTTATGAAGCAACAGTATTGTATTCGGGTTATATCTAGCAGTTGAAAAACTTCTTAGTTTTATACACCATATTTTCAATACATTTATTCGCATTTTAACTTTCCATCAAAATTTTTGAAGAATCACAAAAATCAAGATATAGAATCATGGCAGTAATATCTGTTTCTTTGCAGATATATAATATAATTAACGGAGTATCGTCTCGAAGAACAGAAGCACTAAAGTTTTAGCAACAATGGAAAATGTTGAGGTACCTATGGGATTGTTTTTGGATCTAACCAAGGCATTTGATTTTGTGGAACATGGAAGACCACTAGAATCTCTTGAGGATTGTGGAATAACAGACAACCAGTTAAAATTGATGAAGAGCTATCTGTCATCCCGAAACCAGATAGTAGTAATGGATTTCGACGGTGACATACTTATGTCAGAGTTTTGTGAATTAGTTATGGGTGTAATACAGGGAAGTATTTCTAGACCGATCCTGTTTTTAATTTCCATCAACAATCTACACAAGGCTGAAGTTTCTCCTAAGCATTTAATGGGGGTATTTGAGGATGATACCAACTATTTGCTTAAGTCCAACAGTATCTCAACAGCTAATGGAGATTCAAATGAGGTTATAAAGACACTTGGAGATTGGATAGCTAACCGTTATCTCATTCTAAATATTGATACATCACAATGTATTTCCTTTTAGTGACAGATCCAGGATGAACCACCATGTATCTGTAAACATTGAAAGTAGGGATGTTACGGTCAGGGAAAGCATTGTGTTTATGGGCATTATAGTGAACTAACACCTTGAGTGGAGGCCTCACACTGAACAACTTAGACGCAGACTCAACTCTACATACAGGGTGTTCTGATTTGTTTCCGACAAACTGAAATGGGTGATAGATCACATCATTTAAGTAAAAAAGTTCCTATGAGCATGGGTCCGGAAATGCTTCGTTCCGAGATACAGGGTGTTAATGTTGAAAAAATAATTCGCGTTTTCTTTAATATATTTTGACTGCTTCGAAATCCTTTCAAGAAATTTCGTATACAGGGGTTTTTGGGACAATAAATTCAGATTTGTGGTCGATTTAGTTGTATTTTCTAGAGGACGCCACCGGCAACCATTTCAACCCGTGTAAACCGTTGTAACTTCTTTGTGCTACCCTGTACACCGTTTTGGACTTAAAATATCGATTCTCTCATCCTTTTTACTTAAAAAGGTATACCTCATCGAAGTCGCTATATAGGAGCATTCGTTTCAGAGAAAAATGCATTTAAAGTCAAAGGGTCCCAAAACATCTCCGAAAATTATACCCATTCAAATATTTACTTTAAATTCATTTTGACAATTTCTAAGGCAAAATGCATGCGGATTTTCTATTGACAAATAATATGTAGAAGTGTGCTATGTAATTGTTGTTTTTAAGTGTTCTCAATATTCTGTTTCCTGAAATATTGAGTTGTTGGGATGCTTTACGAATACTGAGTTTTTTATTTTCTTAGAAGGTCTGTAATAATTGCCAGTAGCGCCCTCTAGAAAATACAACCAAATCGACCACAAATTTGAATTTCTCACCTCAAAAAACCCTATGTACCAACTTTCATGCAATTATTTGGAATCAGTCGAAAGATAAACGCGAATTATTTTTTCAACTTTAACTCCCTGTATCTCGGAAACGAAGCATTTCCGGACCCATGTTCATAGAAACTTTTTTGATTAAAATTATGTGATCTATCGCCCATTTCAGTTTGTCGGAAACAAATCAGAACACCCTGTATATGCTATATGATCCTTATGTTGAGGGATCAGATCGACTTTGATTTGTTGAAGATTTTATATTTTTCTAATTTTCAGTCAAATCTGCGTATGAAATAATTTTCTCAGGCAGCTATTCTCATGTTAATGATCTGTTTGTAATTCAAAAGAGAACATTAAGAACAATGCTACATTTAGGCTATCGGGAATCATGTATCTTTAGAATCAACCACATTCTTACCATCTATGAACTGTACATATATAATATATTGATATTTTCTGCTGAAAACAAAACTTTGTTTTGACTCATTTAAAAATGTAAATGCTACGACAATAATGTTTTTTTATTAGGTACAATCTCACACTCTAAGAGAAAAAAGTGTAGAATGTATGTCAATAACTTTGTTCAATATAGAGCCCTCTCACGTTAGAAATATTTTCTGTCACAAAAATTTCACAAAAACCTTTATGTATTCATTTCGAATTGTGAGCCTTACAGTATTCTTAAATTCCAGGAATTTTGTAGAGAGTGAATTATATTTTTTTATTTGATTTATCGCATCTTTTTTTCTAGAAAACAGTTTTTTGGTTCACACTCCCAGTCTCTGAAAAAGAAATACTTAATTAAACAATTTTTAATTAAAATGAAATGCTCCTGCATGCATGAGCATTTCATTTTAATTGGAGATTTTTTAATTATTTCTATTTCAGAGACTGGGAGTGAAAAACCAAAAACAATTTTCGAGAGATTCAGAATAATCCTATGTTATATTTCACTCGATATTTTATGCCATTTTCACAATGTTGAAATTTTTTGCGGTGAATGAACACTATTGCTGTTACTATAGGAACCAACACCACCGTTCGAATTAATATTACGCTATTATTCGGAAATTACAAGACATTTCTTCGAAAATTTGTTTACCATTTACCCCAAACAACATATTTTCCTTCAGAGATGTTCAATTCAACTGCGTCCAGACAGAAAAAGTCAGAATAAAATGGTTATAAACCTAACTAACTCGACCATAAACATCATATAGAGCAAGCACCCATCATTTATAACCGGTAATAACTGACCCCTCGTAAATAAATCATCCGATATTATAATGATTATTATCGTTGGCGCTATAGAAACGCTTCTTCTTCTTCTTCTATTGGTGCCTATCCTCTGTGGATGTTGGCAATCACGTTCGTCCACATTACTTTATTGACAGCTGTTCTGAACACCTGAATGGTCGTCATCCCTGTCCACTGCCTGATATTCTTCAGCCATGATGTTCATCGGCGTCCTGGAGACCGTCTTCCTTCTATCTTGCCTTGTAAAATCAGTTGAATCAGTTGGTATTTTTCATTACGCAATACATGTCCCAGATATGACACATTCCCGATTTTAATACACTACAATATTTCTAGCTCCCTTTGCATCCGTTGCATAACAGCCTCATTCGTGACATGGTGGGTGTACGAAATCCTGAGCATCCGGCGGTAGCACCACATTTCGAAGGCTTCCAATCTCTTGCATGCTGCGTCTGTTAGTGTCCAGGCTTCCACTCCATAATGAAGAGTGGAAAATACATAGCACCTTAAGACTCGTGCTCCCAAGTGTATATTGAGATGCATATCAGATAATATTTTTCTGAGGCGATTGAAAACTGCCTTCGCCTTCTCTATGCGGCATCTTATCTCTTGTGAGTGGTCCCATTCCCCGTTCAGACTGCGTCCTAGGTATATTACCTTGTTGACTATTTCCAAACTTTCACTATACCCTGTAAATTGATGTTGGGCTTCCTCGCTTTTACTCACAATAAGGACTTTGGTCTTCCTACAATTAAGTTTCATGCCGTACCTCTCACATGTTTCGACAACACGGTTGATTAATGCTTGTAAACCCTCCGCAATATCAGCCAAAAAAACTGTATCGTCTGCATATCGTAGGTTGTTGATTACTCGACCATTGATTTTTTTTTAAACGCTATTCGGACCCAAATCAAAGTTTCGTCCCGGACCTAGGAGGTCTATAAAACTAAACAAGCCTTTGGGGTATTCCCTAGGGCCTAGACGACCGACGGGAAAGCCAAGAAATCTCATATATGTTTTCAGTCCAAGTGACCCTAGTATCTGAAGACTTGATAAAATAACAGTTTTGATGGAAAACTCAGTCCTTCCTGAGTTTGGTTAAGTTGTGGCTTTCTCGGGGAATTTATCAAATTGTCCTAGGTCACTTTGTCGCTAACAAATATCTTTATTGGCTATTTATACAGCTTTGTATTCTGATCAAATCTATACTGTTCTGAAACGCAGAAATTAAGGTATAGAATGGTGCTAATTCCTGTTGAACCGACAATACCCTCTACTTTTTCAATTTATATAATACCTCGTGTATATTTTTGCAAATGTTGAAAGAATATGAGATTTCGAATGACCACATACTGGGTTAGTTGCAAAATCTCTATAAAAATAAGGAGGACACTGAGGCACATAACATTAATCAAATTTCCAAGATGATGGACGTGTGAAGAAAACGAGAAAGCATCACACTCTAATTTTTTCGACCTTCACAATAATGTTTTAGTCTTAACTCACCGAAGGGTTGCTTCTTGGAGAGGAACCATTTCACTCCGAGTTTTTTCAAGTGCTCATTGTCATGAAGTGGATAGACCTTGGTAATGATACCTTCCTTCCTGAAAAAAATATGAATTCTTCGAACAATTTATATATGCAACTTGAAGAAATCATCAGTATCTTTTTATAGAGAAACGAATGTTGAAGAAGGTTTCTTAATTATTTGGCTTATCTTCATAAAACTTCACAAACTCCTTAAAAGTATTGACTAAAGAAGATGACAGACTGATGCTTTGTTATGCTGAAGGTATGATGAAAATCACGTTTAATGTACAGGGTTTTTCACTATAATTTGACCCCCCCTTTAACTTTGTTTCAAAGAGAGATACAGAAAAATGTTTCATACAAAAATGTCACGAAATCGACTGAGGTTTTACAATATGAATTAACATAATGGAATATATACAGGGTGGCCAACATATTGATGAAAATTTCATATTTTCAAATGGAATACCCTGTATATTTTTCCATGTTTGGCTTACTCTTTTTTCCCTGATTTCGGATATGTAACATATGTTGGTCTATCTCTTTTATTCTGAGAACCACAGAGTTTCAAATTTTAAGAACCACCTGGCAAGATCTGTAATCATTTTACAAGTGGCAGAGTGCGTTCACTGAAAATGCTCATTTTTGGAGTTATGATAACGTCAATGGGAAGATATACAGGGTGAACAACATTGAATGCAACTATATTTTTTCAAATGGGACACCCTGTCCTGTATATTCTTCCTTTTTTTGATAGGCTATTTCCTCCTGATCTCGAAATTAAATGCGTATGTGGATATGAAATACCTACGAAATTCTTTATATCCAAACAATCTACTGAAAAGTATTATTTTAAAAATGAATACTTAACAATTACTTAACCAATGAAAAATAAAAAACTATGGTAGTATGGTGTGAATAACATCAACTATAGAAATTGCTCGAAATGAACACCTTCATTCAATAAACATAGTTTATATCGTTGTCTCAAGTTGTTTAGACTCTTTTTGATAGCATTTTTATGGCTCTGATTAAAGTCAGAAATCAAAGCTTCAAAATTTGTTTTTAATCATCACAATATTATCATTATTCTTTGTGCGTGGACGGGATTAGTTCCGAATTATGGGTTTAATATGGGTTGATTTTATATCATTAATATTATTATCCCCTTTCATTGATTATCATTATTGCTGAAGTAAATTGTTTCCTTCTGGAACGGCTATAAAAACGAGTCCAACGGTGTTGAATCGGGACTATGTGGTGGCCATAAAATGGGTGCGCCATTAGGTACCTATTCAAAGATAAAATTGGCCACTTAAATATTCACGAACTTCCAAAACGCTATGCCAGATGGTTCTTGAAATTTGAAACTCTGTGGTGCTCAGAATAAGAAAGATAGACCAATATATGTTACATATTCGAAATCAGGGAAAAAAGAGCTAACCAAATATGGAAAAATATACAGGGTGTTCCATTTGAAAAAATGAAGTTGCCATCAATATGTTGGCCACCCTGTATATATTTCAGTTTGTGGAGTCATATCAAAAAACCTCAGTTGATTTCGTGAAACTTTTATACGAAACTTTTTTTGTATCTCCTTTAGTAACAAAGTTAAAGGGGGGTCAAATTATAGTGAAAAACCCGGTACATATTGTATTGAAGTTTCTTCAGAGAAGATTTTTTCCGTTAAATTTGAATGCTCTCTCATACATTTGTATAATCATCATTAAACACGATTTTAGTTTGAATCATTACCACACATTGCGTAATTAAGTCGTGAGTTGCTCTGATAATTTCTTTGGAGAGAAAAATATTTATTAGAACTGATTCTCTTCCAGAGTTTCGCAACTTAATATGAATTTCAGTAGGTATTGTAATGGAAGGCACAAAAAAAATGTTTATTCTTTTAGCTGTATCAAAGTATACTGGTTTTCCAGAACAAAAAGATAATTCTGGCAAAATGTCTACAAAATAAATCAATCAATGAAAGAGTTGAAAATATTATATTGAAAACACATTTTTTAAGAAACGACGGTTTTTACTATACTCCTTGTGTTTCTGAGTAACAAGTTCATAATCCGATCAAATTCATGATAAGTATTGATACGTATTCAGAAAACTGTGATCATTTTTTCAGAGAAAATATTATCCACTTCCAAATCTCTTTGATTATGCAATGTAAAAATATGGGAAAGATTAGTAGCTCATAATTCATAGCGCAAAAAATTATATCAGTTGAATCAACGTTGTTTTTAGATTGTTCAGATAAATATAAACTGAAATTTTTTATAGAAAAAATGGAATAGTTCTATAGCCCTCTAGGTCCTTATTCATAGCCTATGTGATGTTTTACCAAATTGACCATTTATTTAAATCTTATGGACGTTATAATACTGAATGAAAAATTGGAAGACATATTGAGTACTACTTTCTCTAATTGATTAATTTGTAAAATTTTTCTAACATCCCTTTAGAACATAATTTTTCAATAGTTCGATTGTTTTTATTGAAATAATACCTCTTCCTTTAAATTCCTGGTGACTAACCATTCAAAACAATGTAAAATATTATTTGATCTCAACATATTCTATAGGTAAGGATGTGAATGAATTTTTATATCATATTGTTGAATTACGTCTCAAAGCATCCGACAAACATTCATAGCAAAAACTATGGAATTTTCAATATTTCATTAATCAGCCGGATTTCTTTGGAGGACAAAAAGTAATAACATCACATCACATAAAATAAAAAACGCTCTGTATCATCTTGAAATCTGCCTAGTATGTTGATTGTTGACATTTTAAGAAGGAGAAATAAACTGATGAATTCGATGAATTCCTGACCGTGTACTACCAAAACGCAACGTTATAAAGGGATATTTTTATTTCGGAAAAACATATATTTCTACTGGGAATGAATTTTTTATATTTGTTTATAGCACCAAAAGGCTCCACTATACAGTACTATAGGATCATCCATTAGTTATGGGTAGAGACCGGATTATATGCATCTGCATATTTAAGACATCTACAGCGATATTTGCATATTTAAGCTAAGATCCAGTTATAATGCATATTTTCGGAATTTATTTCCTTTACTGCGTTCCGAAATGCTATAAAAGTGATAATATCACGCGAATCCGACCAAATTCCTCAAAATATGAGTTCTATTGAGTAATGGTACAAATAATAATTGTGACTTATGTCAGATTTGCTTCGAGCGAGAACGAGATTAGCTGCGAAGTATGGGATTAATATTGGTCGATTTTAATCGATTGATTCTCAGATTAGCTTATTTATCATTTCATGGCGATGTTGAGCGCTGAGAATCTGTTTATTTGAAATTCAAGGTTGAGTCTCAACTGAAAGTATCCAGAATGAGTTAAATACGCTAAATGAATTTCACTTTGCCTTTGCCTTCAAGAAAAGTTTGAAAGGATATTGAAAGGAAATCTAGGTTTCGAAGATTTGTGACTTATCGAGAGTTTTATTAATGGGACGGCAGAAGTTTCACTGAAAATATAAGGGAGAACTTAGCACCAAGGTTCAAATTCTCCCCAGTTACTCCGTGGATGTGGAGCAAACATTTTCACATACAAAAATATTCTGAATGATCAAAGAGAAAATGAAACTATTGAACATTTGGAACAATATTTAAGTGTAAACGTTTACAAAAACATTCAATTAAATTAAATTTTAATACCGCATTATTGAAAGTTATTGATATGTTGATTTTGAAATAAAAATTACTTTTTTTCTGAGTTCCTAAAATTCATCATTCAGTTTTGCATATTCTGCATATTTAAAGCATTTTTCATGCATATAACAACGTTTTTATATTGCATATAGTCCGGTCTCTAGTTATGGGATACCCTGGAAACGGTGCACGAAACACCAGTCTCAGTCTTGTAATAGTAAATTAATTATGTTAGATTCCAACCTAACTAAGGTTTTATTGTACTTAAACAAAACATGTTCAAATCTCTGAACTGGAGTAACAAGGGCATAAAGATCAATGGCAGATACCTCAATCATTTAAGATACGCTGATGACATACTCCTGATTGCCTCTGACTGGGAAGAACTACAAACAATGATTGAGGAACTTCATGAAAAAGCGCTCCGGATAGGATTGAAAATGAACATCAAAAAAACAAAAATCATGACCAATTCGAGTGAACAACACTCAATAATACTAGACGGAGCAGTAATAGAGCAGGTAAATGACCTAGGCCAGGCGATACGAGCGAGTAGAGAAAACCAGACTGTGGAAATCGCAAGGAGAACTCGTTTAGGATGGGCAGCTTTCGGTGTAGGCTCGCCTATGTCCTGAAAAACCACGAAATTCCCATGCACTTGAGAACAAAAGTATTCGACCAATGCATTCTACCGGTACTAACATACGGAGCTCAGACGTGGACTTTCATCAGAGCAAACCTCGATAAAATCCGCAAGACGCAGAGGGCTATGGAAAGAAGCATGTTAGGGGTATCACTCAGGGATAAAAAACGCAACGAATGGATGAGAGAAAAACGAAAGTTGTAGACGCAATAGAACGAGCAGCGTCGCTTAAGTGGAGATGGGCAGGCCATAAGTAATAATAAGTAATAAGTAATTTATTGCCATCAATAATTTACATGGTTAGTCTAAACGTATCTCTAATAAGACATATTAAAACACAAAAATTCTTCCACTGAATAGAAAGCATTATTGACCAGCAGATCTTTTATTCTTTTCAAGAACCCTCTTTCCGGTAGATTTCTCACATCTGGCAATTGTTGAACATCTTGATTCCCCAGTAGGTCGAGAAATTCTGCGTATATTTTCTCTTGTGTAGTGGTGTTATAAGGTCGTTTCTGTATCTGGTGTCAAATGAGTGGCATGATACATTCCGCATCAAGATGTTTCTTCTTTGATGAGTATATTTCAAACACTCCTTCATATAAAGTGAAGGAAAGGTAAGTATTTCATGCTTCACATATACTGGTCTACATGAGTCCCTTCCTCTGATTCCATACATAATGCGAATGGCCTTCTTTTGCAGGATGTCAACTCTGGAAGCCTCTGAAGCATTGCCCATAAGAGTATACCATACTGCAGCACGCTCTGAAAATTAGCAAAATAAGCAGTTCTCACCATTTCGTGAGTACCACACTTTTTTAATCGTCTCAACAAAAGAGTATCTTAGATAATTTAGCACATACAAAATCTACATATGAAAACCAATCCAATTTATTGTCCAAGACTATTCCTAAAAAATTAGCATACTTTCGATTCTGTCTACTACCAAAATTCAAACTTGTTGTTTTTTCCTTGTTTAATTTTAGAAGATTCTTCCGAAACCATTCTTCAACCTCTTCTAGAGCAAGTTTTTCCTTCCAAGAAGATTCTCCATACATTTTGAAACAATGACAATAGAGGTGTCGTCACAAAAGATGCACAAACAGTCACAATGTTGAAAACTCATATCATTTATATATAACAAGAATAGTAAGGGCCCCAAAATTGACCCTTGAGGCAGTCCACACTCGACTTTTTGCTGAGTGGATATTTTACCTTTTCAATTAACTGTCTGACATCCATCCTTCAAATAAGACTTCAGCAACTCAAGTGCAACTCCTCTGAAACCATATGAAGTCAGCTTATCAAATAGAATCGGATGTGATACTACGTCGAAAGCCTTGCTTAAGTCGAAGTTCAGCATCTCAACTGCATCACCATTATCTATTGCCTCTATTATTTTCGTGACGATGTCCATTAAAGCAGTAGTGGTATTTCGACCTTTTCTATACCCATGCTGGTTTTTATTCCAGAAGTTCTTTTTATCCATCCATTTCAGCATTCTATCTTTGATGACAGTTTCAAAAATTTTTGATATGCACGGTAAAATTACAATAGGCCTGTAGTTATTGTAATCGTTTTTGTCACCTTTATTTTTATAGATTGCGATAATTTTCGCTATTTTCAACTGACCTGGAAAACAGCCTTCTCGAAAACACTTATTTATTAAGATCGAAATAGGATAACTTATTTCATCACTGAGTTTCTTCAAAATTTCAATGTTGAGTTCATAAAAACCTGTCGATTCTTTTGATTTAATAGATGATATTATTCGTTTGATTTCATTTGCGGTACAATCAAAGAAGAAACAGGATTTTTCGTACTTGGATTAAGGTTTTTAGTTATGTTAAAGTTTTGCTGATGTTTTTAGTTCCTCACTGATTTCTTACCAATATTTGCGAAATAATTATTCATAGTATTTGCGTCAAGATCCGTTTCAATTTGCTCCTTCTTTTGTTTAGAGTTTTGATTCTTTATTACCTTCCATAATGCTTATAATTTATTTTCAGATTTATTAACGTATTCCTCATTTTTTTCCCTTACAACTCTGTTTATTTCCTCAGTGTATATTTTTTTGAAAGATTTATAATTTGACAAGGACTCTGGGTCTTTTTAACCTTGGCAGTTGTGTCCAACGCATCTAAAGTCTTTTTCATTTCAATAATTCGGTCATTACTCCAGATAATTCTTTTGTTATTTCTTTTCCCTAATTTTTTTCCTTTCAAGGTATTTGGTGATCAACAATTTGCATAAAGTATTCATGAAAGGCCGTATAAGCCTCCTGTGCACTTCTTATGTGAAAAAAATTATCCCAAGAAATCTCAGAAAATTGATTTTTTATCGTATCTATATCCGCTCGAGTAGCAGTTTCTCTTTCAATAATTTTTTTTATTTTCAGGTGATCCAGCAGGAACGGACAAACTTATAAACTGTGCCAGATGATCAGACATATGAAGTTCTATTGTTTTACAATTTAGATAGTTGGTACTTATAAATATATTGTCTATGCACGTTTCTGTGCTATTACTAATTCTAGATGCTTCATGAAAAACTTTAAATAAACCATAAGAGCTGAATAGGTCTGTAATAGACTTGGTCAGCCTTGTATCTACAAGGAAATTGATGTTGAAGTCCCCTGCTATAATTATTTTCTTATCACAAAAATCATTTGTAATATAATTCAAAACCTCAGCAAGCCGATCGAAAAAAATGTCAAGTGAACCCATTGGTGATCTGTACAACCCAAGTATTACTGTATCAATATTTGCCAAATATAAACCCGCAAATTCGGCATCTCTCTCACTTGATAGCTCCGTTAATTTTTTCAAAGAAGTACATTTATAATTACTTTTTGTTGCTATTAATACACCCCCATGTTTGTTGACATGTCTGCAATAATGTGACCCAATTTTGTAATTGTAAAGATTCAAAAACTCCAATTGACCCTCACATAACCAGGTTTCAGTGAGGCAAACTATGTCAATGTTATGTTCAATGACTTGCAAGTTTAGTTGTTCTGTTTTATTTTGCAGTGATTGTATGTTATAGTTCAATATATTGAAAGTTTTACTAATTTGGCTATTGAAATTTACCTGCTTCTTCAATCCTTGCACCACGGAAAAACCGAAAAGGACGAATGACTATATTTTCAGGCCAAGTCTCAGGATCTTTAATTTTATCCAACATAGAATAATCACATCCAAGCTTGAATGATTTATTCTGACTCATATTTGAAGGGTGCTTCTGTAACTCCTCCACCTCGAATTGTTCGTCTGGAAACAAAGAAACTAGATAGTTATTCAATTTAGTGGAATTCGAGTCATTTGAGGCTCTGCCAACGTAGAACCAGGCTTTATGTATGCTCCCTTAAAGCTGCCTTCCTCTCCAATTTTTGCTTTTCCTCTTATGGTTTCATTATTCCTAACTTTGTTGCTTTTACTTCTTTTCGATATCACTTGTTTCCAATCACCTTCAGCCGCCGCCACTGATTGAAGTATCTGGGTAGTTCCAATTTCGCATGTTGATCTAGAATTATTTGGAACATATGTACTACTACTGTCACCTGCTACAGAATTTTTATCAGCTTTCTTTTGTGACAGTGATATATGTTCTTTTGTTTTGGTTTTCGTAACCTTACTTTCAGACTGATCAGACCTAACATCGAATATATTGCCAACCTGTCTCCTTAGGATCCTATCAGCAACTCCTGTTCTTCGGTTCTCTTCTCTAGTTGATGTTGTAGCTTTTGCATTAAACGCGAGAGTGACGTATCGCTTCATTTTCGGCTTTCAGTGTTTGACAGTTCCTATTACATCCTCCAGTAGCCTGGGATTCTTCTGAAATATCCGTATTCTCCATATCGAGTGCAGCACATAAAACAGTGTTTGTTTTAACGCTATTCGGCACCCTTTTATTCACTATGAATTCAATAAGCTCATCCTTTTTCCACTTATTCAACTCGCTCGCTAACTGTGACTTTGTTATCGTCGCCATTTTAAAACTTTGAACGATTGCAGGACAAACGCTGGAATGCAGAGATGGAAGTGGCGCCCTTATGATGGGAAAAATCAAGAGGAAGACCGCCGATGAGGTGGAAAGATGACATAGTCAGACACGCAGGCTTCATGTGGCAGATGAGAGCCCAAGACAGGAATTGCTGGAGGCAGTTGGGGGAGGCCTATATGCAAACTTGGAAGGATAGAGAATAGGCTAATTGGAATTGGAATTGGAAACAAAACATGATATGAGCATTGTACAAAGAATATACGATATGAGTATGAACGTGTCGTGTGCGAGACATATTTTAGTAACTGAATGGATCTTTTGTTTAGAATTATGAAATTCGAAGTGAATTACGTGAAGAAAATCTTTTTGACCACGATTATTTCACAATCTACCTATTCTACGTCTATATGCTCGACCATAACAATAAATCACTAGTGAATAATGAGTCAATATTCACTGCTGTTAGATGATTCACGGATTCAGCTTATATTGAAACTGATATTCTTCAGTGTTCTTGAAATTCCCAACTAACAAATATGGGTGGTAATACCTTTTCAATCGAGGGATTAATCTACTTTAATATAATCAATTTTCATCATAAAAATACAATGACAAGTTCATATAAAAAATTTTTGTTCATGCGCAACTTTCAACCCCCTCACGTGAAAAATTAGAATGTGTGAAACACTGCGCTTCAGTTATGATCTTTAGTGTATGTTATCAGTACGTTTCTACTGAAGTTAAAACTTCTCTTCTCGATAAAATGTTTCAATTCAAAGAAATACCTACTAAGATCATAACTGAAGCACAGTGTTCACACATTTTAATTTTTCACGCGAGGGTTGAAATGGTTGGAAGTTATGAATGAACAAAACTGTACTGGCCGACTTTCATTTTTCCGTTCGCTTACCCTTTTCGAAAAATTTTCGGAAGTGATGTTGATGGAACAGAGTGCAACAAAAATCTTTCAAAAATGCATAAAAATTCGATAAAGTGAAACGCAAATTGACCTGTTTCGGGATTTTGTTGCCAAATATTTTTCTCCTGCGAAAATGAATTTGTTCCATAATTTTGCGCACTCTATTGACACGGTATTTCCACTCAATTTTCACCCGGACGAAAGAGAAATCTGGGGAAACACAATTGAATCAACCAGTGACTATTTCTCTTTTTTCCACCTCCCATATCGATTCAGTTCGACTTATCTATCGATACAGCGACTTTGCCATCAAAAATTCATACCCGGCACGAGACCTCCTAATCCCGTTATCGGACCCCTCTCTCACCAGCAGATCGAAAAAATGCTTTGACCCTCTAACAGACCCAATATTTTTTCTAGGATCATCTAGTAACATCCTGTATTCTGTGCCGGAAACACCACTCTCGACTCATCTTCATGGGTGATCATGTTAGATTTTAATTCCACCTAAATAATTATTGTACAAAAAGATAACAATATGAACTAACGAAACATGAAATAAGGATGGCATTGTCATGTGCGACATATTCTTGTAACGGAATGAATCTTCAGCATCAAGTTATGAACTTCGAAATAAATTTCGTGCAAAAAAATACTTTTCATTCGCAAGTACTCATGCGCTATGACCTTGAGAGTGAAAAAATTTGTTCATTGCAATTCTATAACCAGATATCTTTTCTGTACCAGAGAAATTTTTAGTTATGCAGTATTTTCACTCAATATTCGTTGAAACCAAATAAAAATCTGGGAGAAAACCACAATTGAACCAACCATCAAAGTAAGAAGTAAACATAGAGATGCCCCTACTCGTGAATAGTACTGCATTGTAATCAACCAAGCTCTAGATTGAGATGGAAAGCATTTCACTCCCGCTCTGGGGTGAGGTGAAAATTGGTAAGATTTTCATTTCTACAATTTCAGAATTTAATACAACATTATTTGTGATTTTGCCACGCTATAGTTACCGAAATACTGAAGCAATAATAAACTGCCACCAAATCCGTAAAATAATTCAGTTTTATGAACGTCAAATCGAAATGACAAGGTAAACACGACGCATCGTGGAAGTAAACACAGAATTGTCTGTTACAGACGCTAGCTGTTATGCGGCGTTCTCACAAGGCGTTATTCACGACAGTGAACCACGCTTTCGTGAAATACACTTCTGTGTGAACGCATTCCTCACGAAAGCAAGTTTAAAACTATGCGTTGACACAGAAGTGTATTTCACGAAAGCGTGGTCACTGTCGTGAATAACGCCTCGTGGAACGCCGTATTAGTCATGATATTGAAAAAGTCCGTTCACGAAAGTTGAGCGCATATTAGGCGTTTGTTTATTTATCTGAAGTTGGCAGTATTTGCTGTCATAACGTGAAATAAAGTCAACGTTGCCAATATATCCGCCTCGTCCGACGAGCTTGCGAGTTATCAGAAAAGTCTATGCAATATTGACAACATTGCGAATCGATCCGACAGAAAATAAACAACATAACCTAAAATTTTAATATACACAGTGGAATATGCCAAATTTCCATGGCCAACCGACGGCTCAACCTCCGTGAACGGACTATACATGGTATGCTATTACGCATCGGGAAAAAGATAGAGCTACGCCTCTCTCTAATTGTGACGTCATGTGGGCAGCGAAGCCAGGCATTTAGTTGGGAATTCACTCATTTTTAGTTTTTAAAAGAATGAAACGAGTGAATGAGGGAAATATACTTAGATGAATATTATAATTGACCCCTGAAGATAATACTTCGACTTCGACTAATGGAAAATTTTCGAAGAATAGCCAATGGTGATAGTCCGTCGGGACGTCCGCTTGTTTGAAAGAATCTCTTTCATTATTTTGGGAGCAGTGCTATCGTTTTTTGTCTAAATATGGGTACATATTTTTCGAGTTTTTACACGAAAATTATTTCGAACGGCTACTTAGTAGGAAATAAATCAATTCATATTCTGGAAACAATATTGGACTTGAAATTTGTATTCTATTTGTAAAATTACTGACACTAAAGTTTTTGCAAAATTTTTGAATTGCTAGGGACAATATTGTACTTGAAATGTGTATACCAATTCTGAAATTACCACACTGAGGTTAAAAAAATTTCGGGAAGGCATGAAAATTTTGACGCTATTCGAAACAAGCGCTTTGTTTTGACAGTTATAATTTATTTCTGATCGGAAGGTAATGAAATGATTTTGGCTAGATATAATAAATTATCTGCCTGTAGCCTTTTATATTTTTTCACAAAGTGAAGTAGGTATAAGTTGTGAAGTTAACCTAAAAATGGACTACAATATTGAATTAAAACTCCTGTAATCATATCTGAATTACTAAGGATTACTGATAGGTTTATACATTTTTTCAAATTAAAATTGTCATTTCTCCTGCATACTGTAGCCTGTAATTCAGTAATAAACTAAATTTTCATTATTGGAGAAAAATAGAAAGTATTTAACTTCGACTTTCAACTATCATTTTTACAATTTGCTGCAGCACATTTAGGCATAGTTTAAATATGCCCTAATAGACCACTACATATTCACAATTGAGGTGAAAGATTTCACAATTTCCACAAAAATGCCCAAAACTTTCAAAATAACATACTTCGCCTGCTAATACCGTCATTTTGCTCCCCGCGTGACGTCATTGTGCAGTGACGGACGAAAATAAGAATAGTTAGTAGCATACTATGTTTCTTATATCATGGCCATAGAACAAATAATGTTTCTCTATGATCATGGCTAATAGTATCAGATTAGGGGAGCAATAGACCAATTATCCCAATACGGAATAAAAAGTCGCAACACCGGAATGTTGTTACTTCAAGGGCGGATTTACGGGGGGGGGGGGTAATGGGGGTAATTACCCCCCCCATGAATATTGAAAACCTAAAGAAAAGTTACGTACGTGTGCACATATTTTCATTTGTTTGTTTTTTTTATACTAATATTACTTTACTACTATTTTTCTTATTATATTATTCCTCCTAAATATTTTGTTTACATTTTTTTCAAGTTTTGAACCTGATTTATCGATCTTGAATCCTTACTACCCCCCCCCTGAAAAAAGCTATATCCGCCCTTTTGTTACCGTAAATCAGATAGGCGAAGCAATAGGCATATTTCCTTGACAAAAATACTACCTGGAAGCCACCTGTGCCATTCCGAGCAGGACAGTCCGTAGTTTATTCCCACCATGTCCTCAACACGAAAATGCCATTTTTTTATTTGTTTAAACAAAAAAACAAAAAATTCCCGTTCTTTTTAGTTTTTTCGTTGCAAATGGAAACTATTGATGCAGTGATAAAGTTTGCAATTGGATGAATTGTAGAGAACTACATTGTGAAGAGAATGATGGGTCAAACGATCCGATCGAATAATTGAAACTGGAGAAACGGAAAAAACCGGAAAATTGCGTGTTTTTTCTTTTAACTCATTTCTCTGCCATTTTGCAATATTAAGAACTGAAACTTCACACGATAGTAGCTATTGACGTGCGAATCATGTGTGCCAAAATTGGATTCGGTCGGATAAATAGTTTTCACATAATTCCCATTTGATTTTTTTTGGACATATTTTCGCGGAAAGCTGGATTCGTTTGAGGTCGTCCGATTGAAATTAAAAGAATTGATTCAGAAAGAAGACGTGATCAGTAACAAAACATCTATTCTGATTCTAAAACGCGTTTAAGTGTGTTAAAAACTAGTAAGAACATGAGGGAAAACGGCCGACCGAGCGAGAGCGGTCGAGTACAAATTTGGTGCGCTCTCCGCGCAACAATTCTAAAGGGCCCCACTCACTTCGTTCTTCTCCGCCGTTTTTAACCGACGGTTAAAAACGTTAGAAGGAAGAACGTTGACGGTAAAGTCCACCCACTTCAGTTTTGTTTCGCGCACTTTCGCGGCAGTTAATCACGATGTCTGTTAGCAGTGGCGGCGGCTGTTGCTGTAAAAAAAGGATTCCGCTTATTTTACTTTCCATGAACACGGAAATGACCTGTACACTTCAATAAATTACAATAAAAAGTCCCGGTTCCTCTTGCCGTCGATCCGACATTGTTTTCAAACAGTTAAGACTCATCAGTAAACAATTAAAAAAGTTAAGTTTATCGCCACCAGACCTGTTCGCCACTGTCTCCGAAATATGCGCGACCGACTTAACTGTTTACCCCACCCACCTCGTGTTTACCCGAAGCGTTGGAACGTTAACGGACGAAAATCGGGCCTCGTCTGAAATTTGCAACGACGGGTAAGTGCGCCGTTTTTAGCCCATACACTTCGTTTTTGCGGCAGTTTTACCCGACCGTTTTTAACCGTCGGTTAAAAACCGTCGGTTAAAAACGGCGGAGAAGAACGAAGTGAGTGGGGCCCATTATACTCGGCGACCGTTGGCTTCCGCGGCGTTTCCCTCGATTCGCTCATTCCCTCACCACTCGACTACTCTCGCTTGGTCGGTCGTTTTCCCTCATGTTCTCACTGGTTTTTAACACACTTAACGCGTTTTATTGAAAAATCGGAATAGACGTTTTGTTACTGATCACGTCTTCTTTCCAAATCATTTTTTTAATTTCAATCGGACGACCTCAGACGCATCCAGCTTTCCGCGAAAATATGTCAAAAAAAATTCAAATGGGAATTATGTGAAAACTATTCATCCGACCGAATCCAATTTTGGCACACATGATTTGCACGTCAATAGCTACTATCGTGTAAAGTTTCAGTTCTTAATATTGCTAAATGGCAGAGCTATGAGTTAAAAGAAAAAACACGTAATTTTCCGTTTTTTTTCCGCTTTTCTCCAGTTTTAATTATTCGATCGGATCGTTTGACCCATCATTCTCTTCACAAAGTAATTCTCTACAATTCATCCCATTGCAACGTTATCACTGCATCAATAGATTCCATTTTGCAACGAAAAAACTAAAAAGAATGGGAATTTTTGTTGTTTTTTGTTAATAACAAATAAAAAAAATGGCATTTTCGTGTTGAGGACATGGTGGGAATAAACTACGGACTGTCCTGCACGGAATGGCACAGGTGGCTTCCAGGTAGTATTTTTGTCAAAAAACTATTACATTTGTAGCTCTGTTGCTTGGCGTAAGATTCTACTCGGTTGCGTCAACAAATGCGTGAAGGCATCTCTAGGTTTACTTTTACTCTGGGAATCAATCGCCCTATTTCCCACCTCGACAATATCGATTCAGGTCGGGTTATCTACGCCTGTTTATCGATACACCGTCTTTGACATCAAAAATTCATACCCGGCACGGACCTCCTAATCCCGTTATTGGACCGTTCTCTCACCTGCAGATCGAAAAAATGCTTTGACCCTCGTACAGGCCGACCGTTGGGAATCCCGGTACGTGATTGTCCTCCGGCAGCGCCCTTACATTCTCCAGCTCGTGTCTGACGATCGTCTGTCGGTCCGCCACCGTGAAGAGGTCCTCGACGTTCATCCCCTGGGGCAGAAAGTCATCCATTTGCTTTACTGTGAACTCACGCATCTGTCCGAAGGCGTCCTCCTTCATCATCTCCATTTCCTCGGCGGTCTCGAGGAATTTCACCCTGGCCGCCGATACGTGAAAGATATAGTCCTGAAACGATACGAAAATTGGAGGAGGGCAAAGGGTTTGAGTCGAAAGCTTTCACACGGTTTTACATCTCCTACGAGGATGTATTGCGATATTCTTAGCTTACTATAGCACCAAACAAAATTTCATTGTCAAATCAGAATATTTTATTACTGAACATATTCTCCTCTTAATTGAATATATTTATTACAACAAACCAGCAACATCTCTAGACTTAAAAAAAAATGTTCTTCTTGCTCTGCAAACCAGACCTCCACAGCTTTTTTCACCTCCTCGTTGGATGAAAATTCAACACCTTTCAAACTTCTTTTCGATTGAGGAAAGATACGATAGTCGGACGGAGCCAAATCTGGTGAAAGGGGAGTAATTTAACCCGAATTTTTTGCATGGCAACATGAGAGTTGAATGCTGAGGCGTTGTCCTGTGAAAACAAAATTGTACCTTCAGATTGCTTTCTGCATCATTTTTTTCCCGTAGAGTAGTCAGTAATATCGAATAGTAATCTCCAGTTATTGTTCTCCCCTTATCCAAAACACAATCATAATTACTTCATAATTATCCCAAAAAATTGAAGCCAGAATTTTTCCAGCAGATTTTTGGGCACGAAACTTCTTGGAAAACCACAGTGTCGTCATTCTTTCGGTTGTTGCTTTGTTCCTGGATCGTACAGATGTACCCTAGTCTCAACCATAGTAGCAATTCGGTTTAAGAAGTCTAGATCGTTTCAAATCGAGCACAGATCGAAAGCTATGCTTCTACCATTGCACGCTTTTGGTCAACATTCAAACATTTGAGGATCCATGCAGAAATTTTTCTGGTGTCAAATTGACGTGAACTATATGATGAACGCGTTCGTATAAGAGATTCAGTGCCTCAGATATTCCTTTAAGCCCAATTCCACGTTCTGATAAAATCATGTCAAAAACTGCATCGATATTTTCAGAGACTGACACAGAAACTGACCTTTCCGATCGGTTATTATCTATCCATACCTCTTTTGAAGCTTGCAGTCCAATTTTTTGTATACGAAGGACATTTATCACCGTATTAAGCCAATCTTCGTAAATCTGCTTACCTCTTAATCCTTTCGAATGCACGGAATTCTAAAGAATTTCAGAAAGCCGTGACTCGGTACTTCAATTTTCGATTTCCACAATTTCGGAAGATCTTTCTCAAAATTCTTTCGGTTTACTTTTCAACGTCAAACACTTTTTATAAGACTTTGTTCGTTGCTATGGCAACGAAATATTTTGTTTATGCATGGAACTGGTCAAGGCTAACCAGATATCGATACATCCTCGAAAATGTTTCAACGAAATCTGCCCATCTTACTTTTCTCACCGATATTTTGCAGGTAGGATTTGAAATAAAGCTTCCTGCTTGTGTTTGCTCTTGAAGGATATAAGTTTGCCGGGCAAATTCAATCTATTTCAGTTTCTGGTAATGCTAGGTCGTTTGTGATCGAACGAGCAAGTGAAATTTCACTTATCTTCTCCGCTATTTGGTTCGCGCTGCAAAATAGCGAACGACGTGATCGTCATAGAACGCTCAAGACCGAAAAATCATCATATTCGAACACATTCAGCAACGCAGAGTTTATGGATGTAACTTTTTATCTCTATTTTATTAATCTGTAAATTAATTTCTGTGACAGTCGAAAACCGTTTCGTCGTAGGCCGGCTCGGTGTGCGCTTAGCGAAAAAAAATTGAGAAAATCCATGAGCAGGAGCTTTTGAGCGCTCGTTCTTTGGTGCAGCAATAAGACTATTTCCTAGAAATTTTACATGAAATTTGAGATTTATACCAACCATTTAAATGCCAAATCTCAGAACAATCGGAATTATATTCTTGGAAAAATGATATATTATTGGAAAAATGAAATATGTGAAAAATGAATAACTACAAGAATTAAATTCTATGGTTCTTGTGATGCGATCTTCTTGAAATTTTGCATGAACATTTAGTATCTCAGTCGTGATTCACAAACTAATTTCACCTGAATCGGTAATCCTGTTTGGAAATATTGAGATTTTCTGTTTAATATTCGAATTTAATTTTATATGGTTCTGTTAACACTATGGCCACAAAATTCTGCATAAACATTCAGTGTATTAATCTTATTTTATTAAATGAATTTCATTTGAAACGGATAATTTTCATGAAAATATAAAATTCCTTCCTCTCTATATTCCAATTGAATTTTCCATGGTTCTGTTTACACTATGGCCACAAAATTTTGCATGAAGCTTATTATAAGCATCTTGCATATGGCCGCAACATTTCATTTCGATGGGTTTCGTTTTGTCTGAGATATTAAGGAACACAAATTTGAATGGCCATATTTTATGGACACCCTGTACGATTTGGCTGGTTAACGAACTTAACCGAGCCATTTGGAAACCGAACAAACTCTGAAAATTTCAAGTCTCTAGGACAAAACATTTATATTATTACTATATTTATATTATGTATAAAAAATCGATATGGAAACGGCCTTCCTGAATCAAAAAGTTAAGTGAGAGAATACGTGCGACAACCTCATCATAAAAGAATGACAACGTTCACTGTACGGATTTAGAAAGAGAGAAAGTCCGGGACAATATTTTCATATTTGAGGATGCGAACTGTTTTGGACCAAAATCATTAAATTAAACTTTTGCTGTCAGATATTCTTACACAGCGCAGCCTAACGACAGGAGAATGAAGTTTGTCCGATCTCTAATTTTATCGCCGTAATGAAACAGAAAAAGAACAATGAACAACGAGTGGTCTTCAACATTCCAATTACTTCAGTTGTCGCTGTATCATTAAAGTGTTCCATAGCATGGCCATGAATAGGACCTGTGCATTTATCGGTCTACAGTCCAAATATCGAAGAGCTCTTGCGCTTTCTGCAATGCAATTGTAGCTGTTTACCCATTCGAATATTTCAATCTCAAGAAATAATACGCCGGCCATAGACATCGTTATTTTTCATCCGTTCGTATCGCTGCGATGAGAACCGTCCCGGCAAAAACCAAAAACCGATGTGTGTGCCGAAAAAGCGTCGGTACGCCTCGTCGTGAAAATATCTGCCCATGCTTGATTTTTGTCTCGACGGTCTATCGGTTGTCGTGCAATACCGACTGTGTGTGGGGATTTCGTCGAGAATCGGCGGTTATTTTCCATTAGCGAAGTACAAGTCTCGTTTCTTTTTTTCTTTCTCACTCTGCCCCGTAACAGCGGCCGCCACTGCTAAGAGATGTTTCCTCTTCCTGACGTGCTTATTCGCGAACGACAGCAAAATAACTGTTAGAATTTACCAAAGTGTGTGGGCAAAACAGTTCCGCGTTATGACTGGCGGTTCGAACCGCGGCGAGGAAAACGATGAAAAATAACGATGTCTATACATAATTAAATATTATATATTATTACATTATACCTTGTAAAATGAGATTTATGAGTGAAGAATCTTGCAAAAGGTTCTTTATTTAAGAATTTCTATTCATGTTCAATAGTTCATTGCAAGTCAATTTTTTTTCGATATCCCAAAATAATGCCCTATACAATATTCCTGCCAAATTTGTGATGCAAGGATTACACTTTCCTTTCGAAAAACGGGCATGAATGTTAAGGGTTGAAATTTCAACCCCTGAACCCCATCACAAGTCAATTTTTTTTTCGATATCATTTATATGTCCTGAAGAATATTTCTGCCAAATTTGGCGATGCAAGGATTACACTTTTCCTTCGAAAAACGATCGTGATTGTTAAGGGTTGAAATTTCAACCCCCGAGCCCCTCGCAAGTCCAATTTTTTTTCAATATCAAATGATAATGTCCTGAAGAATATTTCTGCTGCCAAATTTGGAGATGCAAGATTACGCTTTCCCTTCGGAAAACGGGCGTGAATGTTAAGGGTTGAAATTTCAACCCCGAACCCCATCGCAAGTCGAATTTTTTTCTCGATTTAAAATGATAATGCCCTTAAGAATATTGTTGCCAAATTTGGTGATGCAAGGATACGCTTTCCCTTCGAAAAAACGGGCGTGAATGTTAAGGGTTGAAAATTTCAACCCCTGAAACCATCGCAAGTCAATTTTTTTTTCGATATCTCAAAATAATGCCCTTAAGAATATTGTTGCCAAATTTGGTGATGCAAGGATTACGCTTTCCCTTCGAAAAACGGGCGTGAATGTTAAGGGTTGAAATTTCAAGCCCTGAACCCCATCGCAAGTGAAATTTTTTTCTCGATATCAAATAATAATGTCCTTTAAATATTTCTGCTAAATTTTGGTGAAGCAAGGAGTAAGCTTTCCCTGCGAAAAAACGGGCGTGAATGTTAAGGGTTGAAATTTCAACCCTGAACCCCATCGCAAGTAAAATTTTTTTCTCGATATCAAATAATAATGTCCTGAAGATTGTTATTGCCAAATTTGGTGATGCAGGTACAACGCTTTCGTTATTTTCGGAACGTCATCTTTGAATTCACTAGAATGCAATATATAGAGCCTGATTCGTTCTTTATTTTATTAAACAAATATATCTTATGAAGAAAGGCTTCATTTCACTAATAATTCACCTATTTCTCCAATATCTCGTCGAATTCATATGATTAAACTAGATCGATGCGTACGCCACTGGTTCCGGAGTTCGGGTGTTTCCGTATATTTTGGCCGCTATCTTTGACCGCTCTTTTCACACAGGTAGTAACTACTGTGTGGTGAACTAAGAAATTCCGATTTAAAAGAGAAATAAAACAGAAAATATCAAGTCAATTTTAATTTTTTTCTTACTAATAATGGTTCGGGAATTCATTTCTTGGAAATTACGCTGACCAAATATCCACCGTTTTTCTGCTGACAGTCTTCGAGTCGAACCCCCTAATTTAGACAAACACGTCGCAAAGTTTCTGGACCGATTGCTTGAATTTTTGGCGGATATTTTCCCTCAACGCAATAAGAGTGCGGAGATTGTTGCGTTAGACTACACTTTGAGGTATCTCCATAAGTAAAAGTCGCAAGGTGTCAAGTCCAGGCTTCTGGGGGGGCATGGAAGGTGTCCACGCCGAAAAATCAATTTTTCAGGAAAAAGCGCCTGAATAAAAGGCAAAGACCGATTTGAAGTGTGACAAGTGGCCCCTTCTGGTTGAAACCGAGTGTCCCGATTGTATCCATCAAAGTCTTGAAGGGCTGGTTCAAAAACATTGTTCAACATGTCTACTAATGATCAGAATCCACTGTTGCTGCTCGGCCGCGTCCGTCTTTGAAAAGTACGGGCCAATAATGCCTTGTGCGTGTATTGCCCACCAAACTGTGACCTTCAGACTATGAAATTGATTTTCATGTTTCTCTTTGGGGTTTTCTGAAGACCAATACCGGCAATTTTTTGGTTTACATAGCCTTTGAGATGAAAATGGGCTTCATCAGAGAAAAAAGTGAATCATGGCAACTAAATTTCCATGAACTCCTCCATCCTTTACGACGAACCCCACTTCTCTATTCCAATTCAAAACAATTTTAGGGCGCTTTTACATCAGAATTCCTTACTTGACCACCCAGTACCTTGTAAACTAAAAATTTATAAGTTGCACAACCGTGCAAAAACTTTTCAATTAAAAATTTCTATTCAATTTCAATAGTTCATGAAAACATGACAGTAGCTATTACACTCACATCTTTAGCAGATCGAGGTTGTTTCATCACTACCAGTTCACCACCATCCCTCTTTTTTCCTCTAATTTTTTTCAGCAGCCACGCCAATGTTATATCAGGAGTTTCCTCGCAACTGTCACCACCATGTACGTGGGTGGCAGTTTTTCGTCCTCTTCATCCATCATATCCGTTGTCATTGTTTCATCTTTACTGAGAGATTCGTTCTACTCATGTCACCTGGAAAATAAGTTGTTTTATTGATTCGGTAAAATCCCAGTTGGACTAAGGATTTTTTTTAACTAGTGCAAATACTTCGTTTTCAAATTATGGTGGAAGATACATGATGATATCGTTGCATCAATATGAATTCGAAAGAAAAGAATCTGCGTCAAGTCTTTCTTTCTGAAGTACATCAAAATATGCGTGGGTCATGAGCAGCTTATAAGCGCTTTTTTACAGAGGAAAAGAGCCCAAGCTTCGCCTATCGACTCTATTTATGTTTGCAACTCAAAATACTTTGAATGACTGACAATATTTCTGAAAGTTAGGAATGAATTGCATGAAAAAGATTGAAGTTGGATAGAGAAAAATTCTTTCGAATGCATATTTGTTTGATGGTAATAATCGGGATTTTCTATTTGAACGATCAACTGAAAATATCACTTCACTCCGCAAAAAATCTATCAATATACAGGGTGGCCGGACGATTGACGTCAATAAAAAAAAACAGGTTCCTCATGTCATGGGGTATTCGAATCACCCCCATGTATGTTATCCGATTTTTCACGGTTTCCGAGTTATCATTTTTTTATGAAATCTGAGAATTTTCAACTTGAACATCTTCAAAAATTTTTTTAAAGAAAAGTAAAAGACTTTTCTGAAATTTTTTGTTGTAAATAGATCGCCATGAATTGTACTGTTATACATAAAATAACCAGCATCCTAACTTTGATAAAAATTATGGAAATGTTGGTCTCAAGTGAGAAAGTAACGTATTTTGGATCATGATCTAAATTTTCAAATTTGAATTAAAAATGTAAACAGTTACTTCATGGTTTCTTAGTAGGCTTAAAAACTGCGCTCAACGCTCAGCTTCAGAATCATTAATTAAAAATGGTACTCAACAGTCTACTTTTGCTAGAATTAGCCTTCAAAGTCAGCGAGGTGGAAAAAATCAAAGAACTAGACGTTTACTCAAAAATTATATTTTGCCATTTTAAGATTTTTCTGATCAAGTTATAATAGAAAATGCTGAAAATTTGCTTTAGGAGAAGAGTTTTGGATAAGAAAAAGAAAAAGGTATGGCAATAAATCACACATCATGTAGATAAAAAAATTATGATTTTTTCCACCTCGCTGACTTGGAAGGCTAATTCTAGCAAAAGTAGACTGTTGAGTACCATTTTTTTTAAGATTCTGAAAGCTGAGTGTTGAGCGCGGTTTTTGACCCTACTAAGAAACCATGTTTACATTTTTAATTCAAATTTGAAAATTAGATCATGATCCAAAATACGTAACTTTCTCACTTGAGACCAACATTTCCATAATTTTTATCAAAGTTAAGATACTGGTTATTTTATGTATAAAGTACAATTCATGGCGATCTATTTACAACAAAAAAATATCAGAAAAGTCTTTTACTTTCCTTAAAAAAAAATTTCGAAGATGTTCAAGTTGAACATTCTCAGATTTCATAAAAAAAATCATAACTCGGAAACCGTGAAAAATCGGATAACATACAGGGGGGTGATTCGAATACCCCATGACATGAGGAACCTGTTTTTTTTATTGACGTCAATCGTCCGGCAACCCTGTATAAAAACTGATTTCGCATCAGTTTGGAAAGGATGCAGCGTCAAATATTATATTATTTTAACATGGAATATAAGGCAGGCAAAGCTTTCTTAAATTTAAGTAATCATAAAATGAAAAAACTATAGTCCTGTATCGATTGAAATATATTCTTGGTGGATTATGCATTTCAAGAAAACTTTTTCAGGTTTTCACTCCCAGTCTCTGAAACAGAAACAAATTTTAATAGAGATGAAATGCTCCTGCATAAATCCTTGCACTCATTTGTCAGGAGCAAATTGGTTTTGAAACATTGTTGCCTAACAGTTGAACTGAAAAAGAAATAAATTAAAGGATAACATAACGTTTCGGTGTTTATATCAGGACCCTTCTTCGGACAAACTTGGAAAATCTTTGGAATTGTGTCTCTTTTTGTTCGTAGTCTAATTGAAAGTTGTTAACACATGGAATGTTGATTCATTCAATTTTAAAATTTCGTTATATCATTTCCTTTTTCAATAAATCAATCCAAATACGATCTATTCCAACAGAACAATTTGCCAGATTATCTACATTATCTAACAAAATACATGGAACTTTGTGTGATCTCCGCTATTTTTAATGTTGTTATGTTCGCGTTTCTTATTTCTAAAGGTCTTGATGCCTCTCCTGTATAAGATTTTCCACATATACAGGGAATATTGTTACACATTATTTTATATTTGTGTCTCATTCATTGATTTAGTTCTGGTTATAATGGATCTCAAATCATTTCGTGGTTTGAAAACAGTTCTTATGTTGAATTCGGAACCGATTCTTCTTATTTTTTGAAAGGCCACGAATATGAGGAATGACGTTCACTAAATTTGGTTATTCTTGACGGTTTTCTGTTAATACCTGATCACCATGAGATTTTGATTAGATATTTTCCGTTATAAATTCGAAATTGTTCTATGAAATTTGGTGAGTATTGATTATCTAGCAGAAACTCTTCAATGAAGGGAATGTCATAATTTCTAATTTAACGTGTAGATGAAATTGAAAAGGTCCTATCATGAAGTGTTGTTATAATACCTGTTTTTAATTCAAGTGATGATTAAAATAAAAATTTACAAATCTATTAGTCTGAGTTTGTTTTCGAAATACACTTGTTTCGAAATGATCTATAAATTTTCTTATTAGTGTTCTTATTTCATCGTAAATTTAATAGTAGGTCCTTTAGTATTGATGTAATCAAAAACTTATTCGATTGCCGTGTTGCCAAATTACAAAAATTTCATCTACATATCGCCACCAAGTTTTTGGTTCCAGTGAATAGGTTCTTTATTTTTTCTTCGAAATTTTCCATGAATATATTGCTCATAATAGGTGATAAAGGAGAGCCCATGGTCATTCCAAATTTTTTTATAGAAAACATCGTCTTATTGAAAATATGTTGAGTTTGGGCAAACATGTAGCATTTCTATTATATTATCAGCAGTTAATTTAGTATTTTCATAAATAGTTCTATCATCTCAAAAGTTTCTTCTCACTATTTCAAGTGTTTTAATCACTGAATGTTTGGATTCAAATTTGATGTTCTTAATTTTTGAAGATAATGTGTTGTGTTTTTCAAAGAACTGTTTGACTCTCCTGTTAATGGATTAAAAAATTGTAACGTATATTTAGCCACATTTTGACACTTGGCATTTGATCCAATCGAGCTTACTATTGGTCTTAATGAAATTCAGGGATTGTGAATTTTGGGTAGGCAATATAAATGTGGTGGTTTACTATAGGATGAATTGATAAATTTCTTTTCAGCATATGTGAAATTTTTGGAGTATTTCGATATAACTTTTTTGTATGAAGTAGGAGTCTGATATAGACACCGAAACGTTACGTTATCCTTTTCATTTATTCCCTTTTTTGATTTTACTGTTAGGCAACAATTTTTTCAAAACCAATTTGCTCCTGACCAGTAAGTGCAAGAATTTACGCTGGAGCATTTCATCTTAATTTAAATTTTTTTTAATTGTTTCTGTTTCAGAGACTGGGAGTAAAAACCTAAAAAAGTGATCTAGAAATACAGTTCTGTAGACTCGTGAAGCAATCATTCATCTATCCAGAGTAACGGTATTACATTTCAATTCAATTTGTAGATGCTGAATTAGATTTTGGTGTAGAAAACCTGCCATAAGGTGCGACTTTCCTCTAATTGTCATTATGATTAATGAAAGACAGAAACAGAGGAAATGGCCAGCACTCTACCACATCAGTTACCATTAAATATATGCAGCAGTAACATATTAGCGTTGTTAAAGTGGCATTTTATTTCCAGTAGGTGTATCAATTGATCATATCACAATTACTCAACAATCGGTGCGATTCTGTTCGCACATTGCTATGAATCTTGTTATCCAAGCAATATGGCTATCTCCCAAATTCATAGCAATATGACTACGGTATTCCGTATTCTGTTTCGACTGTTATAGTCATGTTGGTTATGAATTTCGCCTTAGCAATATGACTATTGGTTTCGTGCACGTTTGACAACTGACAGCACATCGGAGGTATAACAACCCCACGTTTCCTATGTAAATCATAGCAAAAACAACGAGAGATTTTGGTTTTTTCAAGTGTTTCAGTTGATTTATTGCTTCTTTGGACTGAAAATTTGTGAAAATGGACCTATAAAATTGTTTAATAAGTTCAGATCATATTCATTGAGGACGATATGTAGGAAAATATCAGTTTTGGGCATTCACCTTGTCAACTGTAGAAGGAAGATATTTATCCATCTAACTTGGCCCTTTTCAGAAATAAAATGTATCCTGATATTAGGTCAGTTATTCAGTGGAAACATAGAATGCTGCTGCAGTGAATTATATGATATTTATAATATTCATTCTTGCTGTCAGTTGTCAAACGTGCACGAAACCAATAGATAATCGGCAATCCAAGAGCCGGCAACAGTGTAATAAATGACATTTGCACTACTTTTTTGAGGTTTTGTTATGACATTTCTGTGTTTTCAAACATTTGTAATGAGATTTTCAAAAATGTTGCGGAATAGGAAACGCAAGAACATTCAAATGGAAGTATTGATAAAACTTCCTTGAATATAATAGAATTAAAGTGACAGGAAAACCTACCCTTTAGAAATATACAGGAGGTGAAAATCAAATGGGTTGAACTAACAAATTTTGTGAATGCAGTGTGAAATGGGACAAGAAAAGATTGAATGCTTCACAGAATGAAGTTTATTTTATATTTTGTTATCAATAAACAATTTCGTATGAATGTTTCCTTGGAATAAGATATTTCCACATATTACACAATTATCAATTAATGAGAACACAATCTTGGCATTTTACCGAATAACTGAAGCAATCGGTTGATGTTATTGGGGGCTAAGAAATTTTCACCATTAAATCACAGAATGAGGCTTTATTCTATATTTATTATCAATAAACAATTTCATAAATAATCAATAGAAATTTGAAATCAACTTCTCTGTGTTCATTGAATATATGTTTCTGTTGAAAATCTCTGTCGACAACATTTTTGTCGAAAAAATGAATTTTGCCATATTTCCCTCTGCTTTATTAGTAGGAGTTTTGAGAAATGTTGTCATAATTCAGGGCTGGATAAAATTTCCTTGAAGAAAACAATCTCTTCTTCCTTGCACCTACTTTGATCTCATGTACCGATAGATTTTTTAAACATGGCAAGCCAAGTCGTGGGCAACTCCATGGAACTGTGCTTTTGTTATTATTAAATTTACATCGAATATCTGAAAAATAATGATTCAATCAAATATAAGGGAAAAATATGGAATTATACTTACACCTTGTACATTTTATACTGTGAAAACCCTTTCTATTGATGCTTTCTTCACATCCTCATTACTTGAAGGAAATGTTACATATCGAGGTGATAAATTTGTTGAAATGAGGTCCTCATTTTATGTATTACTCTTCACATAACTAGTAGGCTCATTCCTAGATTGAAGTCCTCACCAACTGTAATCTTATAGCTGCCATAAGCAAAAAATTGTGAAGTTGATTCACCCATAATTTTGCTCAACTTTTCAATCAAATCCGAAACGGCTTGTTTGTCCGATCGAAATATTTTGATTAACTTCTCTAGAGTCCCTGATATGTTAGTTTTGCGATCTAAAAATACTCCCAAAATTAAATGTTCTGTAGTACGTCAGTTCCATTTTCATATCAAAAAACTTACCTTTTTTCAAACCGTTTGAAAAATTAAAATGAAATAAATGTTTTTCCATCGTATTTCTAACTGTTTTGGTCCTGGGCAAGATTGTTATCCGTGTGGGCAAGTACTCTTTCGACCTTGCTAAGATAGCAATGCGGATAGCAAGGTTATGACTAAACTGACAGATCATATTGCCACAGAATGGTCAAACAGAATACAGAATATTGCGCACCTTGCTAAGATAGTCATATCTTTATCTTAGCAATATGGCTATGCGCAAACAGAATCGCACCGAATATGAACATGAGTCAGGTAAGACGGCGTATTAGTGCCAAATAAAAATCGCCAATTGGCAATTCAACAGTGCTCAAGTTTGATGATCCGCAGCTTTCTCCCTCTGTCTCTGACTTCGAGAATGACCGATCCTCTCATATTTGAATTCTGCTTTAATATTTGAATTGAAAATTTAAAACTATTTCCACGAAATTTGAATGTTGGTGTCAACTGTGAATTTAGCGTCATAGTAAATAATCTATTATATCCGTGCATTGTTAAGCACTGGATTCAAATTGTAGAGGTAGAAACAGCATCGAATACTCAAACACTTTTTGGCCAATGAACCATCTTCGAATCTCTATACTAAGATGTTTACCTATTATGATATATAACTCATTAGTTTGGTGGACCAAATCTGTAGAAAAAACAAGCTTTGAGGGACTGTATAAACTTTAAAGGGTGGTGAACTCCTTCTATAGTGAGAAATTCCATGCCAATAGAGTACAACCTTGACAGCAACTTCGAAGTGATCATAAGTTACATCTATACAGGTGTCCCATTACTCGACGTCAACCCGGAACCGGGTGAAAAGGCAACTAATGCTGGTTGTCAGAAAAATATAAAAAAAAATCTAAGTTGCATGATTTTAAAATAATGCCCATTTAAAAAAACACGCAAAATTCTACACCCTGTGACAGTATTTTCTCTCCTGTTGCCACAAATATCAACTTTTTCCAACTTTTTTCTTTGCTGTGTAACTTGAATAATGTTTGTCTAAACTGTAATCAAAATTTTGCTACCAGCTGCTCTAGGTTTCATGAAAATAGGGCTTACTTCTCAGAAAAAAAATTCGAAATAAACAATGCCTAGTTTCAACTGACTGTATTGAAAAAAAAATGTACTACGTAGGTTGGCATGTTTTTTCAAAAGTTGGCGCATTCAGTAAGGATTCCAAATGGTATAATACTTGTTTAATTGTAGCTGCCGTAGTTCAAATTTATTTTCGATTGCCTTTGATACACTCTTTCGTTAAGTGCTTCCCAGTAATAAAGTCCAATGGATTCAAGTCCGGTGAACGGGCCGGCCACGAGATTGGACCAGAACGTCTGATCCATCTTCCGAGAAAAAATATTACCAGAAAAAAAAATTTTCAGAGAAATTTCTCTGGAAAAATTTTTTCTGGAAAAATTATTTTCTCTGGAAATTTTTTTTCTGATAAAATTTTTTCCTGGAAGATGGATCAGACGTTCTGGTCCAATCTCGTGGCCGGCCCGTTCACCGGACTTGAATCCATTGGACTTTATTACTGGGAAGCACTTAACGAAAGAGTGTATTTAAAGGCAATCGAAAATAAATTTGAACTACGGCAGCTACAATTAAACAAGTATTATACCATTTTGGAATAGTTACTGAATGCGCCAACTTTTGAAAAAACATGCCAAACCTACGTAGTACATTTTTTTTTCAATACAGTCAGTTGAAACTAGGCATTTGTTTATTTCGAATTTTTTTTCTGAGAACTAAGCCCTATTTTTATGAAACCTAGAGCAGCTGGTATCAAAATTTTGATTACAGTTTAGACAAGCATTATTCAAGGTTACACAGCAAAGAAAAAAGTTGGAAAAAGTTGATATTTGTGGCAACAGGAGTGAAAAGACTGTCACAGGGTGTGGAATTTTGCGTGTTTTTTTAAATGCGCATTATTTTAAAATCATGCAACTTAGATTTTTTTTATATTTTTCTGACAACCAGCATTACTTACCTTTTCACCCGGTTCCGGGTTGACGTCGAGTAATGGGACACCCTGTATACATGTTTCTCACTGATGAGAACTAGACATAGAACATTCTTCATTTTCAAAACGAAATAGAACAAACACAAACATCCATACCCGCACCGAGCTTCAAGCTCAGACCTACAGCTTCGTTGTAGCCGATCCATTCCAATTTCAACCATCTATGTTGACAAGTTTTCGAGGTATCGAACTTTTCAATTTTTGTAAACAACCTCACATGATTATTTGTGAAGTTTTATCAAGCACTTAAAAATTAAAATTTGACCAGATTGGCTCAGTATTTTACTTTTGCAGATATTTGAAAAGAACTTTTGCACTCTGTTTTTCCAAAAACAAGCGCTTCGTGTCAATTAATTTCAACTCCCAATCGGTGTATAATACTTCGTCTTATCAACCTATATTTCCTATCATTATTTTCATTTTGGATATACTCATTTTTATAAATGATATGTATCATGTCATTAATTATGATTCGTCTCGGAATTATGAAAACATGAGATGGAATGAGGAAATCCCATATCATATCTTATCGACATTTCTATTTTTGTACCGAGACTCCGGAGCACCTGTCAAGGTTCAATGCTCTTTACTCAAATCAATTGATCGAACGAGACGAAACTATGAAGGGACGCGAAATTTTGTGAGTATGCAAGGACGTTAGGTACTATTTCATTTAAAAACTACTTAATGGGTTTCAATGAAACTTTACAATAATATAGCTTAGTGAATATGTTATGTGAATTGTCTGAAGTATGACGATAAGTCTTGAGTAGTAAAGTAGTAAGTGGGGAAAAATCTACCATCTGCGAGCTATTCTGGCGGACGCCTTAGTTACACATATTTATGTAATGCATAATGGAAATGATAATCTCGAATTATCATTGTCATTGGTATATAATATTTTCAATTCAAACTGAACAGTTTCATAAAGACTTGGATATAAGAGCAAAAGATGTATGCAAATATTCAATGTTGCATATCATTTCGGAAAAATAACATTGAAGTGACACATAGATATAGTCCGTTCACGAAAGGTTGAGCCGTCGGTTGGCCATGATAATTTGGCATATTCCACTGTGTATATTAAAATTTTAGGTTATATTCTTTATTTTCTTGTCAGATTGATGAGCAATGTTGTCAATATTGCATAGAGTTCTCTGATAACTCGCAATCTCGTCGGACGAGGCGGGTTCATTCGGCAACGTTGACTTATTTTACGTTATGACAGCAAATACTGCCAACTTAAGATAAATAAAGAAACGCCTACTATGTGCTCAACTTTCGTGAACGGACTATAGAAACATTAGCTTTGTTTTTGTTCCTACTTGAGAAAACTGCACTTGTGTTTTTTGAGCGCACGTTCTACTCAAACGAGGGCTATATCGTCCTGCACAAATGTCTGTAATTTTCGAATTTCGCGCCGAAAATGGACTCAAACGATAGGGTTCGACGAATTCATGCTCAAATTCCATTCTGTCCTTGAGGCCGTCCGTCCGGCCATCTCACCGTGAGCACGATAACTTTTGCAAGGATTGTCATAGAGACTTGACATTTTTAGCGTTAGTTCGTTTCCCAAACGCCTTGGTGAAGTTCGTTAACCAGCCATATCGCACAGGGTGTTCCATAAAATATGACCATTCAAAATTTATACTCCGCAATATCTCAAACAAAACGAAACCAATCGAAATGAAATTATGCGGCCACATGCAAGATACTGATAGTAAGCCTCATGCAAAATTTTGTGGTCATAGTGTTAACAAAACCAAAGAAAATTCAATTGGAATATTGTTCCCATTGAAATATATAGGACAAACACAAACAACTTTCGACAACGTATTTACCTTCAAAGAAGTTATATTAAATTAAGTAAAGATTATTGTGCGTTAGCCAAACATGCCATAGATACAGGACACATACCATATTTTGAAGAAGTAGAAATTTTGGATTGTGAACCAAATCTTAGAAAGAGACTCTTATTAGAAATGATCAGAATATCACAAAATGATCAAAGTATGAATTCAAAGAAAGACATTGACTCCCTGAGTACCCCCTATGCCCTACTGATTGATAATAATAATAATAATAATCGAATGAAAAGTATTTACCCTGTGTGACTTATGAAAGAATAGCAGTATTTGATATTCAGGGTTTAATATTATTCAAAATATAATAGTAATTGGCGACGTTTCGGGCAGTGCCCTTTTTTTAGCCTTTGAAATAACTTAAATAAATTATTTCAAAGGTTAGAAAAAGGGCACTGCCCGAAACGTTGCCAATTACTATTATATTGTGAATAATATTAAACCCTGAATATCAAATACTGCTATTCTTTCAATAATAATAATATTTATTCACATTTCTAGAGTTATTATTACATAATAAAGTAGAAGTATGTCAAACAGAATCAATATATCAAATTCTTCTTTCCTTTGCGTAGTATTCTCCCATTGAATATGGTTCGCAGAACAATATATACTTGTAGACTTTTTTGAATAGCTTCAGTTCCTTTATATTGCGTAGGTGTTCTGGTAAAGAGTTGTATACTTTCATGCACATGTATTCAGCGTTGTTTTGTGCCAAGCTCAGGGTGTGTACAGGGTATAGATAGGTTTTTTTTTTCTGGTATTATTCCTGTTGAGATGTTTTTCAAGTATTCTGGGTGTTGTTTAACAAACATAGCACATCTGTAAGCATAGATTCCAATAACTGTGAGTATGTTATTATCTCTGAATACGTCCCTGCAGGATTCACGATATTTCATCTGGTAGACAGTTCTGATAGCTAGCTACTTTACGATAAGTCATCTGTGATTGGAAGTTAGAATAGTACAGAACCTTCAGCGTCTCCTGGTCCACGTAATGTCTAAGAACAGTAAATGTGTAGATTGTTCTGTTGAGCTTTTTGTTTAGTTCTTGAATATGGGTATGCCATTTCAGGTTGGTGTCAAGCCATATACCCAGGAACCTGACTGAATCCGTCATTGCAATCTCGACGTTATGAAGTGTGATTGCTTTGGGGTAATTTATATTGAATCTCTTCGTGTGAAACATAGTACATTCGGTCTTGGGAATATTCAGCACTAATTGATTGCTCCTGCACCATCGATTCATATTTTGCAACACCACGTCTGCCCCGCCTGACAGTATCTTAATGATTTCGTCCGTAGGTGACGACTATATTCGTGTCATCTGCAAATATCACAACGTCTGTAGTTTCATTCTTGGGTTGTTCGTTACTATTTGGTTCGTCAACATTGTTGAGATCATCATTGTCTAGTTCTTCTGGTAGATCATTTATGTAAACCAAGAAGAATACGGGTCCCACGATACTACCCTGTGTTACTCCCATCTCTTTCATCTCCTCTTCTGACTCGTATGTGCAGTCTTCTGTTGTGATGATGACTTTCTGTCTTCGTCCCTCCAAATAGCTCCGGATTAGGTTCAACTGGTTATCCCTGATGCCGTATTTCTCTAACTTTTCAAGTAGTCTTTGATGTTTGACGCAGTCGAAGGCCTTGGTTAGGTCCAGGAACAACCCGCAAGGAACAAAACCACCATCGTCAGCATGTACGATGCTGGATATCAATTGGAACATCGCAGTTTCTGTGTTCTTGTTTTGGATAAAGCCATGTTGACATTTTGTGAATATTCAAAACTTAGTAAAAAAGGAGATTAGTCGTTGAGCCAAGATCTTCTCGAAAATCTTAGAGAAAGTTGTTAACAGACTGATTGGTCGATAGTTGCCCAATTCCGTAGTGGTACCCTGCTTGTAACGGGTGGCCCATTTAAAAATTGGAATTTAATTTTGCTATAAAAAAAAACTGCTCAATATTGTTCAATGGTTGAACATTTATTTAAAAGGTTGGTTCATGACATTTATTTATGAGAAATAATTTCGGCCAAATGACCACCATGGCTGACTTGGCAGTAGCCTATTCGTTCCACCCAATTTTTTAATACATTTTCGATTGTTTGGGGCTCTATTTCACCAATAGCAGCTTGAATTTCGGTCTTGAGGTCTTGAATTGTTTCTGGATTGTTGGCGTAACACTTATCTTTCACCGCTCCCCAAAGATAATAATCCAATGGCGTCAGATCGCATCTTCTTGATGGCCAATTCACATCAGCATTTCTGCTGATTATTCGAATTCCGAAAATGCGGCGTAAAACATCGATTGTGGCGTGTGCTGTATGGCTCGTTGCACCGTCCTGTTGGAACCAAACATCGTCCAAGTCGTCAGCTTCAATTTCTTGAAAGAACCAATCGTTCAACATTGCGCGGTAGCGCTCGGCATTGACGGTTACGGCGATTTCTGCTTCATTTTCAAAGAAAAAAAAACTTTCTTCAAGCGAATAACGTCCCATTTCGTAAACTTCACACTTTCAACTAAATATTAGTCACGTCAAAAAGAATAGTTGACGTTTATAAAGTCAAATAATCGGTAGTTCAAATTCCAAACACTAGATGGACCACCCGTTAGAAAGGTTTATGATCGCTAGTTTCAGAGCGTCTGGAAATATCCCCGCAGTATACGCCAAATTCATATAATATATTATGCTAAAGGCTCAGCAATAACATGTATAGATAGCTTCACTATAGTCCGTTCACGAAAGGTTGAGCACATAGTAGGCGTTTTTTTTATTTATCTGAAGTTGTCAGTATTTGCTGTCATAACGTAAAATAAAGTCAACGTTGCCGAATGTAACCGGCCTCGTTCGACGAGATTGCCAGTTATCAGACAACTCTATGCAATATTGACAACATTGCACATCAATCTGACAAGAACATAACCTAAATTTTAATATACACAGTGGAATATGCCAAATTTCCATGGCCAACCGACGGCTCAACCTTTCGTGAACGGACTATATATGTACTGGAATATTGTCGAAACCACACGATGCTGTGTTTTTCATCTGCAAGGTTGCTCTGACAATTTCTTCTGGGGTGATATTGAACATAAAAAAACTTTTCTCCGATCTTCCTACTGAATTTGCCATTTCACTTATTGACAGATTTCTACATAGTTCTTTTGGAGCCGAGGCAAAGTAGTAGTTGAAGTCACTTGCCTTTTTTGTAGTTTTGCCAGTAAGGTTGTTGAGAACATTCCAAATTGCCTTTGATTTATTGGAAGACCTCTGTATCTTATCTCCATAGTAAGCTTTTTTTGATTTCCTTAGCATCAGGCCGTAGTCATGCTTAGCCTTTTTATATCGTTTTAGGTACAAAATAATAAAAAACATAATCACCGTTCTCATATTCCAAATCCGAATACCACCATTTAATTGGATAAACCAATTTAGTAGAGAATTTTAAGATGGAAGAGCAATCATACTTTCTGTGTTTCTCCGTATGTCATTCATAATTAATAGTCAAACCAGAAACTTTCTGCTCTTCTGGCGATAAAAGAAAGAAAAATAGTCCTTTTTGCCTTTTCATACGTTAACTCGGTGAACTATTCAACAATCCCTCACCATAAGTTGTATATGGTATAACTACTGATTGCTTTATCACTTACATTTCCGATTTATACATATTGTAGCGTCCCCTGATGAAGGCTTGAAATGAAGCCGAAAGTTCGAGTAAAAAGAAAAAAAGAGTACTTATTGAATTGAGCTCGACTGCAAACCCAAATAAAGTTCTTAAATTTGAAATTCTAAGTCGACAACCACTTCTATTGGAAATAAGAATATATTTTCATAAAAAGATATTCGATTCCAGTGAAATAAATTTTGTGTATGGAGATTGATATACTGAATGTTCATGCAAAATTTTAAAAGGATCGCATGATCAAAACCATAGAATTTAATTTCAAATTGTCAAGTTTTTACATATTTCAGTTTTTGAATAATTTCCAGAAAATTATTCCGATCGTGCTGAGATTTTGCACTAAATGCAAAATTTCCTGTTGAACCGTCGGTGGCCATGGAAATTTGGCATATTCCACTGTGTATATTAAAATTTTAAGTTATATTGTTTATTTCTTGTCAGATTGATAGGCAATGTTGTCAATATTGCATAGCGTTCTCTGATCGTCGCACGAGGCTGGATACATTCGGCAACGTTGACTTTATTTTACGTTATGACAGCAAACACTGCCAACTTCAGATAAATAAACAAACGCCTACTGTGAGCTCAAACTTTAGTGAACGGTCTATATATATTCAGTATCAATCTCAAGTCCTATACAAAATTTTGAGGTAATAGCTTCGTTGCTTACCAATGAACTGTCCTAGAACCCCTGAAAAGATATCCTACGTGACATGCGTATTATGAGATTCAGCTGCTATCAACCTTATGAAATTTGTTTTTGACATTTGGTTTATTTTCGATATCAAAAATCTCGTAGTGAAATCAATACAAATAAAAGATTGTGAAATATTACTCGAACTATTTGTTGATGTAATTTTTTTCTGAGAATTAAAGGTATTCAGATGATCGTCAAGAAACAAACAGCCAGGCATGTATTCATGATAATCAAGGGCAATTTGTAGAGTATCTATGGGTTAGTTGCATACGATAAATATTTTGGAACCATAGAAATTCTGGAGTTAACATCGACATAATTTTAATTCGATGTATATATTGCATCAATTCCTATTTTGCTTTCAAAGTTCCAGAACTTTCCTGGGACAGATCACAATATGGCATTATTTGAACAGATGCGCATTACTTCCAACTGATGTTGCTTTCTGACAAATCAGTTTAATTTCCACAATCACTTCAGTTCATAACAATAACATGACCTAACATTTTCGTAAAAGTTTACAATTCATTTCTAAACATAACAGAAAGTGAATTATTTTCTTTAGTTTTCATTGCTAGTAATGAATAATTCATATTACTTTTCGAATTTCTTTCGGAATTATCGTCAATGTTCTGATTTGATACTTTGATTTCATCCGAAAAAGTCATGTTCTATCTGTCAAAAAACTTCACTTCCAACTGAAGTGATTTTGGAAATTATTCAGGCAAATAGAAAGCTAGGATTAGATGCCAATCGAATGAATGAATTATGTTTGATATACATAACCTAACAGTAACATTTGGCGATAGGAAAAAACAGCATTATACACTTCGTGGTACATCAAGCAGAATGAAAGGATTACTTTTACTAAAGTTCCCCATGGTCCTTCGAGCTGCATTGAAAGGTGATAGTTACTACATAGTAACTGTGTCCAATAAAAAAATGTATTATCAGAAATGGCAGTTGAATTTTATTGAATCAATTTAAACTCACCGACAAGTTAACGCGATGCTTGATAATTATAACATCTATCTAGAGTATTCAACTATGAACTATTCGCAATGAGTAGGTGCCATCATTTTCAGCTGGAGGAAATTAACAAGACGGGCACGTATAAAACAATTGGGTTCGGTGCCAATACGATGTCATAACAATGTCTGATTTCGAATGACTAAGTTATATCTCCAGCTGCTATACTTATCAAATATTAGTCGATTATATCAGATGCGGTTTGTTGATATTGGCGAGAAGGATTTAGTCGAGATTTGGTAAACTAATCAAAAATGATACGGATAGAATTCATCAGTTAACCCAAAAAACGACGAATAAGAGTTACTAGATTCAATTTCACTATCCATGATAAACAGGGTGTTTGGTAATTCGAAGTGATCCTTCGAAAGAAAATATACTCGACGTCATTTGATTTGCAGCAAAATGCGTCTAGTGAAGAACGGTCCGAAAATCTATATTTTTTAATTTTTCTGCTTCGTTTTCGAAAATGATTGATTTTATGGAAATTACTTGTCTCTAAATATTCAATGAATATTTTTTCGAAGCTAAGGATATATTCCTCATTTCTTGCAGAAAATAATCCACCGAAAATTCTGACAACCCGAAATATGCATGTTCATAAAAAGCAGCACCTGCTTTCTTCATAAAATCTTGATAAAAAATTGCGAATAATGAAAAAAAATATTATCAACTTGGGGTAAAAATGTGTGGGAAAACTTCCCTATTTCGTAATCTTTTCAAAAAGTACAGAGTGTCCCAAATTCGATGATCACTGTGAGTTTTTCGAAAACCATAAGGGTTAGAAAAAAAATTTTCAAGAACCCCCGATCTCTTTTTTCGAAATAATCAATTGCCAGCAAACAGATCACAGATATCTAATTCATTCTCGAGTTTCTGAAAAAGTGCTGTTTCAAATATTTCGCTATATCTCGTTTTCTGTTGGAGATATCACGACATCTGATCTGAAAAATTATTCGCGTTTAAGTGCCAGAGAGAAAAGTTTGTGTTTTTTTTTTGTTAATGGGACAAACTATATTATTCATCATTGCTTTTAGCCATAGTTTTACCGAGTATCATCCTGTAACCCTATCAGATGGAACTAGCACATAGGCAACAGTGATTACAAAAAAAGGTTTTAGATTTTCGCGATTTCTTCAACAGAAAACGATATAGAGCAAAATATTTAAAACGCCTCGTAACTGAGAACCAATTCGGATATGTGGGATCTGTTTGCTGACAATTGATTATTTCGAAAAAAGAGATCAGGAGTTCTTCAACATTTTCTCCCTAACCCTTGTTATTATTATTATGATTCTCGAGACGTTCTCAGTGATAATCGAATTTATGACTCCCTGTACATACGTCATTAACTCCTTTATGCAATCAAAAACTATGGCCAGAGAACCGAACAGGTAAGAGAATTTTTATACTCATTCGGATATCCCCTACTTCACTCGTGATTCGTAAACTGGCCATGGTTCGAGTGAAATAGAGCAGACTAGGATATCTGAATGACTCGACAAAAAAAATCTGTTCGGTTTAATTCCCGCCAAAGTTATTGCTTGAATGAAGGAATGATTGCTGTATATACTTTTTTCAAGAGTTAACGAAGCAAAGTTTATTTTATCCTTGGAATTTTTCTGAAAACTCACTTTGTTGCGATGATTATATGGAAGAAATATGTACTCAACAAATCCATCTCTTTATTTCATATCTTCTATAGACATATTCCAATTAAAAAACTTTCCTGTATTCCATGCTACCTTCCTGCTGCGAGCTATTACACACCCTCCAAGGTAGCTAGTTAGTTCTGTACGCTAGTATTCTATTTTTACGAAAGTGTTGTGATAATAATTGACGTGTTAACGATAGGATGACACCCGGGGTGTCAATTCTTGGGATCTCTCGTGCGACAAACGTATATGTTCGTGACATTTTGAGCGTGTATTTTTGGAAATTAATATAATTATATCCGATATTTTCGAGCATATCGTCAACTACTCATTCCGACGAAAGTGTTGTTTATTTTGAACGCATATAGTTATTCCAATCTCCAAAAATCTACGCTGAAAATTCACGAACGTATACGTTCTCCGAACTAGTGATTCCGTAGTCAGGTTGGCTTCGTTGCCGAGTAGAAAACGTACTATCTGAAATGATCTTGATGAGCGATGTCTCTACTCAACATTTATTTGTTACCGTTAAACGGGACTAATACTCTTATTTTACCTTCCCTTTTTCATGTCTATATTCGAGCCTTTTTTCAGGGCTATTTGTTGGGTAAATTCCCTTCAAAGAGTCGCACTATTACACCATGCCTTTTCAAGCATTGTTTCAAGGGTTTTAGGTAGTAAAAAAGTTGTTGTTTAAAGCAGCATTATTAAAACCTTTTTGCGTGCCGGTCGTCCTGTCAGTACACAGAACGAAAAATGTACGTAAATGTAATGAAAAACATCCTTACTACAATGTATTTGGACATTAATTTTCAACCGAGGCTCGATGTGATTGAAATGATGTACTGTTATTGATTGTCCGATGTTCAAAACATTATATTAATCCATCAGGGGCATTCAATCCAACACCAGAATAGTCATTGGTTCAATGCTCGAATACATTAAGATAATGCAAACGTCAACATTATCTAAACAACTCGGCGCATTGGTTCAATGCACGAGTACATTAATATAATACCAACGTCAACCTTATCCAAACAACTCGGAGCATTGGTTCAATGCTCGAATACATTAATATAATGCCAACGTCAACCTTAATCAAACAACTCGGCGCATTGATCCAATGCTCGAGTACATTAATATAATGCCAACGTCAGCATTATCCAACCAACTCGGTGCATTGGTTCAATGCTTGATTACATTAATATAATGCCAACGGGTACATTATCCCATCAACTCGTTGCATTGGTTCAATGCTCTATTACATTAATACAGGGAGTTTCATAATATATGCGCAGGAGTTCAGGATGTGATAGCTCGTCCAAAAATATGAACAGAAGGTCCTATTTACTTATAGTTTAAAATACACCATTTCCAAGATACAGGGTGCTGAAATTGAAAAAAATTGTTTTTTTTACGAATATCTCCGGAACCCTTCATCGTACAGAAATAGCTTTCGTGGGCATTTTTAATAATGAAATAAGTAATGTTTTTGTGTTTTTCTCAAGTCTTAATTGGTGAAGGTTTCGAAGTGGTAGTGGGTGTTTCTCTCTCCAACTTCTACGCTTATGGGTGAGAGTACGGTTTTTGAGACACACCGGTTTGAACCGCCAATCCCTCACCAATTAGGACTTGGGAAAAACAAAATTCCGCAAAAAAAACAGCTTATTATTTAAAAATGCCCACGAAAGCTGTACAATAACAGGTTCCGGAGATATTCGCAAAAAACAATTTTTTTCAGCAGCCATTATCTGGAAAATGGTGCATTTTAGAGGGTAAGATAATAGAATCTTTTGTTTATATTTTTGGACAAGCTATCACATCCGTAAGTCCTGCGCATATATTATGAAACACCCTATATAATGCCAACGAGCATCAGTCTAAAAGGATACAGGGTGGGTTATGAATTCATTATTTTCAATCTTGAATTAAAAACTTTGTTGAAACATTTGTGATATTAATGAGTTGCATACTTATTTGGGGAATAATGTTTGAACTGATCAGAACATACGAAAATACTTCCTATTGCCTCACAATGTAGGAAAGTGGATGAAGGTGCATATTCGAAAATGGAAATAAAAGATCTATTTTTTCGATGCAAAGAAATTACTACTGTTTTTCAGAAATTCACAAATTACATGTGTTTTGCTTGAACAAATTTGTGGTTTGAGATCATAAAAATGTTTTTCAATAAATGACCAAAACATGACACATTCTGGTGAAAAACTCAAATTGAATAAGTAGTTAATTTTCAAACATATATCTACAGCCCTTATTACATTGAAAAATTTGTACCTAACTCCATCAAAGTATGTGTACACTTCTTGAATTTCAGTGATATCCTCACCAAATGCATAAACAAATGGTTGGATGGATGTCTTCTTGGAATTCAAGAAGTGTATCCATTCCTCAATTTCTTGTGTATTCCTTCCCAGGTAAAGAAAGGCTCGTTGGGAGTCTCTTATGGTGAACTTAATATTGCTTGATTTCCCAGCTACATCTTTTCTGACTACGCGGGTAGTGGGTACAAAATACCCATGCATGGCCCATAAAACTGCCGCATCTCGACCATCTGGAAATGAGCAAAATAAATTCATTAATAAATGTATAAATAAATAACTGTAATAACGGCTTTATGTGATAAATGAAATATGTATGGATATATCTATGCATGCACATAAACTGGGAGTTTTTCATGAAAACTATTTTCCGCAAATCGGTAGGAAATTTTGACATTTCAGATAAAATTTTTCCAAGAGTTAAGAGTTCCCATTTGATAGGAAATATTAATTTCCTTACTGTGAGGAATTGAATATGAATGAAAAATTTCCTTAAGGGAGAGCGCTCACCAAATGTAGCATGCAGCACTGGCATGGCTCATAAAGTGGCATAAAGGATCCCGTACTAGTGTAATGGGAAATGGGATCTCGGTGAAATCGGCTGATTACGGGATCCTTTATGCCACTTTATGTGCTATGCCAGTGCTACGCTACATTGGTGAGCGCGCTCGAAACAATTGCCAAACAATTATGACACAGAACACCCAATATGGTGTTCTGTGGTTATGATCAAGGCGCATGCGCACCAGTAACGTGTTATTTTTATCTGAAATAATTCCAAATAATTCCGAATAATTCCAAATAATTCCGAATAATTCCAAATAATTCCGAAAAATTCCAATAATTCCAAGCTTTTCACTAAAATTCCAGGGTGAAATACCCCTCGCCTAAACTGATGGATTACCCGTTCTTATATTCTGATAAGTTTAAATGCAGATATTATGAAGGTACTCACCTTTAAATCTAGGGGACTATCACACAAAAATCGACATACACCACTCGAAACGGCAGTCAGCAAAATCTGCATAAAACTCGCCAAAAGAAAATGGAAACGCACTCACTGAAAGCGTAAGCGTATAATGAACTTGCATCATTGACTTCGGAACCTATTGTTCCTTTTCGGGGCTTCCGTCCGAATCCGTCTAGTGCCCTGATATCGAATCTCAATGCTTTTGGCATTGATAGAATGACCAAATACATTGGGTGATGTACGATATGAATTATCATGATGGGTGAAGACATTGATCAATGTTTTCAAGCATTGAATTCGTAACACCAATGAATCGAACAATACAAAGAGTCGGTGATTCAATGTTCGTTGAGACTAGCCCCATGCAAACATGAATTATCCCAATGTATCGTCGTGATTGCGAGTACATTATATTGATGACTTGAAAGAATTACTACAATGTATTTTTTACATTGCAATGATGCATATTGATCACGTAGATGTTTATTTACATTGAATCTATGATTTAAATACATTGTGATAATGTCTTGAAATTCATTACCTCAACGAAACTACCGATTGGCCGATCAATGAAGTTCATTATTCCAATCAATTTTTGGCTTTGTCCCAATGAAATAATGCATTATAGTAAGGATATATGGTTAATCACAAGAGGTGATTGATATAAGGCACATTTGTTTTTTCAGTGTACGTGTAAGAGCGTCGTTTCGCCGCGCTTAGGAAAACAGGTGAGTATCATTAACAGACTTTATATTAGGCTTGAATAGATTTTGATATTTTCACGAAACTCTTCGAACGATTAATTGGGGAGACACTTACATTTTCATTTATTATACATACATTATGCATACTATAATATGTTCGCTAGTTATTACTGAATAAATATTTGATAAAATTGTTGTCTGAATGTTTTCAGTCAAATTTCAGTAGGCAGTCGTTTTACTTCAGAGTGGTCATAGCAGGGGTAAAATGAATCTTTCTTATTTTTTCAGAGGAGGTGCTATATTATGTGCTTGGTTTTTTTTAAGTTATATGTTACTTTACTATGAATTAAATCTGAATTCGAATAATTTGATTCATTTCAGCATGGCGAGAATATATAAAAAGGGCCATACGGAAAATGCAATTACAACAAGGAAATCGTTCAAAAATCAGTGGCAGCAGTTTGGAGCTTCGGAACAGTATGGTGTACCCTATTTTACCGTACAAAGAAGGTGTTTATAGGCACCATCCTCTGAAGTACAGCAGGCAAAAAAGTAATTTCGTGAAAAGTTATATTTTGTGACCTGTCAAGAGATATAAAATGTCAAATATTTTTCAGTCACAGGAAAGTGACTATTTTCGATTCACTTCGCCTCAGAATATTTTAAAATGGGATTTCATGCATTTTCAAAGCCTGACCCATTTTAGCCCAAAGCAGTGGTAAGTGAATTAGACTTCACCAAAAAAAGGAAGTCTTATCTTAATATTTCCGAACTTTTTTTCAATCTGAACTATTTGAAAAAAGAGGGCCAAAACCTCCATTATTTTTTGTGTATTTTTAATCTCAGTACTTTTCGAGAAAAAAGACAAAAACGCATATTTTTGATTCACTTAGCCCAGTTCAAACGTAAACCTAGTATTGCCCTGACAAAATTTATCGTCTTATAATCTCTGTCGGTGTCGACACCGGTGTAAGCACGGATTCAAAACCGTAGAAGACCGGCTCGGTGTGCGCCCAGCCTCAAAATCCAAAGATACTGGCAATTCTGAAGGGTGCAAGATCATTCGCATATTAACAGGGTAGCATAAGAGCTCTAATAATTCTCCAAATACACTGCGCAAAAAATTAACGCACACTATGGAAATCTCAAATTTATTCTACAACTCAAGGCGTTCTCAATGATTATAATTATTTTATCAGAATTATGCATGCATATTATGTCATCCACTTTCAACGTATTTCTTCAATACAGATGTTTTTTTCCCAGCAAGAATAAAAAAGATGAGATTATCAGATTTTGAATGTATTGGCTCCATTCTGAAATCAGTTGTTCTCGATCAATTCTAGTGGTCAATAGTTTTTCTTTCGTTTGATTTTCTATACTCGATCGCTATGCAACGCGAAACACGCAATTTGACCCAAGAGGAATGTACCCAAGCGGTAGTTTTGCGAGAAGGGTGGACATACACAAGAATTGCAGAGAGGTTTGGAGTTTCCCATACAAGTGTGTCCAGAATGTTGCAGCGATTCAGGGAGACAGGTATGAATTACCGAAGACCAGGACAGGGTAGACCACGGGTAACAACTGCCATTCAAGAACGTTACTTCCTAGAGACAACGGTTTGCAACCGCTCGCCTCCTTCAGCTTGAGCAAACTCATGGGGTGCAAATTAGCACTCAGACAATAAGAAATAGCCTCAGAGAATATGATTTAAGGCCTCGTGTCGCGGAAAGAGGTCCAGCTCTTACCGCAGCCCATCGTTTGGATTTTGCGAGAGAGCATATACATTAGAAAGAGGCTGATTGGGAAAGAGTTCTCTTCACAGATGAGTCTAGATTCTGCCTCTACCATTGTGATCGACGTTTCCTTGTATACAGACGTCCACATGAAAGATATGTTCAGTGCAATTTCCTGAATACTACTGGTTTCGGGGGAGGATCGATTATGGTATGGCGTGGAATATCTTTGACTGCTCGCACAGACCTAGTGGTCGTTGTGGTCGTTGATAATAGAGCTATGAATGCTGATGGGTATATAAGGAACATTCTTGAACAGAATGTAGTGCCATTTGCCCCATACATTGGTGAAAATTCCATTTTTATGGACGATAATGCCAGACCTCATCGTGCCAGCATCGTTCAGGATACCTTGAAGAGGTTGAAGTCTCTCGAATGGAATGGCCAGCAAGAAGTCCAGTTCTCAATCCGATTGAGCAAGTTTGCGACAACCTCAATAGAAGGCTGAGAAGTTCAGAAAATCATCCAGCTACTCTTAATGACTTAGGAATTCAAATCAGAGAATCTGGAAAGGGTTAGATCAGAACATTTTAAGATCACTCGTTTTGAGTATGAACCGTCGTTGCCGAGCTGTAATTAACGCAAGGGGTCGAAATACCAACTATTAAATCACTTATCAGCTTTCCAGTAATCTGGAAAATTGTTTATTTCTCCCCTTTCACATAAGATTCGGTGAAATCCTGAATTTTTCTTCCATTTCATGTGTCTTGTTTCGTTCTCAAAACTTTCCCGAGAGAACATAAAACTAAGTTATAAAGTCAATGTAGAGCGTTAACTTTCATTAAAATTGGAGATTTTCAGAATGTGCTTTAATTTTTGTGCGCAGTGTATAATATTAGTACCTATAAAACATGTCGTCTCACCTCGAACTCTATTGAGACTTTTATGTACATCCCATACGTCTTATGACATTAGTTTCATCGGGGACGTCAACTTCTTGATCCTCATCGGAGTAATTCAGATGAGAGCAAATAGATGTTGTGCGCTTGGGTAAACTAATATTCGTTACCATCATAATAAAAAACAGCTGGGATTCATGAGAGGAGGGAGGGGTAATCAGGATCTGTAAGGAAACAAAATTGACTAATATGAAAACAACTTGAGGAATGGGTTTGGTGAAAAGAGTTATTTTGTGTACAAAATGAAAATCGCATTCTTTATTCAAATATTTAGTTCAAAGAATTGAAGAAGAAAACCCTGACGTGAAATCAGAAACGCGCGCTGTTCATATTGGCTTCAACCAAGCTTGTGCTTTGATATGCAATGATCTATTAGTTGAATGAAACCGTCTGAATGTTCAGATTCTCTTAATTCTATTCTTTTGTTTTTCAAATAAAATTAGCGTCAAAAAAGCTATAATAATGTCAGAACATAAAACTATTTTGAAATATCAATTACATAATATACAGGGTGAGTCGGACGAACACGCCAAATTCCAAGAGCGTATTAATTGTACCTATTAATAGTTATTTAATCAACTAGATTATTAAAGACAGCGACTAATGGTCAAGATATTTTAAAGTGAACGATTTAATAGTTCGAGACCATTAGTCGCTCGATCAAACCGAGGTTAATTACAAGATTTTTCCGACGATCTAAATATGAATTGTGTATGAATTTCTTGATTGAAACACATTTTCATTTTGCACAAAGACATACATTTGTCATAGTGAAATTTCTATGTATCTATGTTCCAGTAGAGTTTTGACATTTCTCGTAGTGCTTCGGAATACTTTGTGAACTGTTGCCATGACGATTGCACATTAACATAGCAAAAAAAATTGAGCATTAAAATGGGTCATTAATGTCAATTCCGTACATATAAAATCACCTTTTATTTTGAGGTCGGCGGAAAAATTATTTATCAAGATCTCAAATAAATTTTCCATTCCTTTCGAGATGCATGTGAAGCGTCGAAGTATGAATACATTTTTGTGATGATTATGCCAGTTTATCGAATCTTCATTGATGAATTTAGATCGAGAAATTAACCAAGAAAACTAATAATGAATTATTGACCAAAGCCTAATAACAAGATTTTTTATGACGATTGGATGATTTCGAGGAGAATCGTTCAAAATTTTGCTTGGAAATCGGTTAGCAGATACAAGACTACAGAAGACGGGTTTGTGACAACAGCAACGGATTTTAAGAAGTTTATATGACTTAAAAGGCCGTTGCTGATGCTAATAATTCCAGCAGAGTTCGACATCAAAAAACTCCAGGTTGGGTTTGGGGATCACAAATTATTCCACTAATCATACATCATATTCAACGAGATCTAACTAAACGGGTGGACATAAAAATTTGCAGCAATGGCCGTTTTAGTCGATCATATATACTGTCTAAAATTCCGTCGCTGTTGTCACACCCGTCTACAGAAAAGACCATAAATTTCAGTATATCAACAGAGATTCTCTTACACTCATTCAAGTAAACAGTGGCTCACTAAAAAGTTCTAGGGAGGGAAACTAAGATAAAAAAAATATCATACCATGGAAATACCATCGAAATCGGCATTGCTTGAACAACTGAGAATCGTAATTCTCATTGTTTTCGAGAAACAGTATGTTCAAGTTATAATTTTTTTCGAATATTTCTGTCTCATATGTTTATACACGTGAGACATATCAGTTTTTTTTAGATATTTTTACGTGTACCGGGTTTTTCACTATAATTTGACCCCCCCCTTTAACTTTGTAATAAAGGAGATACAAAAAATGTTCGTATAAAAGTTTCACGAAATCAACTGAGGTTTTTGGATATGAGTTCAGAAACTGAAATATATACAGGGTGGTCAACATATTGATGGCAACTTAATTTTTCAAATGGAACACCCTGTATATTTTTCCACGTTTGGCTAGCTCTTTTTCCCCTGATTCCGAATATGTAACATATGTTGGTCTATCTCTTTCACTTGAGAACCACAGAGTTTCAAATTTTAAGAACCACCTGCCAAGATCTGTAATTATTTTACAGATGCAGAGTGCGTTTAATGAAAATGCTCATTTCTGGAGTTATAATAACGTCAATGGAAAGATATTCAGGGTGAACAACATTGAATGCAAACTATATTTTTTCAAATGGGACACCCTGTCCTGTCTTTTCTTCCTTTTTTCGATAGGCTATATTCTCCTGATCTCGAATATAAATGCGTATGTGGATGTGTCTCTTCAATTTTCAGAGTTTGAAAGTTTTGAAATGCTTGAACCATAATAAAAAAATATGTGGAAATACCTACGAAATTATCAATATCCAAACAATCTACTTAAATTATTATTTTAGAATGAATACTTAACAATTATTACCAATGAAAAATGATTAATAAAATATGGTAGTATGGTAAGAATGACATCAACTAAAGAAATTGCTCAAAATGATCACCTCATTCAATACACATGGTTCATATAGTTGTCTCAAGTTGTTTAGACTATTTTTGATAGCATAATTATGGCTTTGATTCAAGTCAGAAATTAAAGCTTCACAATTTTTTTCCTTATCATTACAATATTATCATTATTATTTGTGCGTGACGGGGATTAGTTCCGAATTATGGGTTCAATTATAGTTGATTTTATCTCATTAATATTATTCTCGCTTTTCTTGATTGTCATTATAATAATATAATATATAAAGTAAATCAAATTGGCCACGTAATGTTCACGAACTTCCAAAACGCTATGCCAGATGGTTATTGAAATTTGAAACTCTGTGGTGCTCAGAGTAAGAAAGATGAGACCAACATATGTTACATATTCGGAAATCAGGGGAAAAAGAGCTAACCAAATATGGAAAAATATACAGGGTGTCCATTTGAAAAAATGAAGTTGCCATCAATACGTTGGTCACCCTGTATATATTTCAGTTTCTGGACTCATATCAAAAAATCTCAGTTGATTTCGTGAAAACTTTTATACGAAACATTTTTTTTGTATCTCCTTCAGTAAAAAAGTTAAAGGGGGGGGTCAAATTATAGTGAAAAAACCGGTACAATACGCTCCTAGAGTTTGGACCGTTCTTCCCGACTCACCCTGTATGAACGTCATGGGAATACATATTGTTTTTTCATTCTTGTAGTTATACGAACTGAATTTCAAATCACCTGATGAGCAGGATTCTTTAGGAAGCAAGTATACAGGGTGTCCCGTAATCAGACCGACAAATTCTAGTGGACATTATAGATCGATTTTAGACAGATTCGACCCAAATCATAAAAATGCAAAATTGCTTCGTTAAGGAGCTACTGCCCTTTGAAGATGACGTCCTGTGCCACACTTTTTGCAACATATTTGCAAAAACATGAATGCAAATAATGATATCGAAATTTTTGGCCGAGAGAAGATGATCTTTGTTTGATAGAATTTATTTAATCTTCAACCTAACCATTATCAAGTGAAAATAAATTCAAAACAAAAGTGAACATTGAGTACAGTGAAAAGAAAGAAAGAAAAAAAATCTTTCAAAATTATATGTTTCAGAAATGGTGCCATCTGGGCACGTAATTATAAAAGAGCATTCTTTTTTCAAGAAAAACCATCAGAGTTTAAAAATATGATGTAAATCTCGCGAAATAATGAAAGTTAAAAAAGTTTCAACTAAAAAAATACCCTTCAACCCCCGACCCCCACCCAATGATACGATGGTACGATTGTGCTTGACATGAAAGAAATGCACTCAATCTAATCGATGAGTATTTAGCATATAGCCAATGGATGTGAACTTTCAGCACTTTATGTGACTTCGTTTTGCGAATATCTGGCAAAAAGTGTTGACAGGACGTCATCTTCAAAGAGCATTAGCTCCCTTAATAAAGCAATTTTGCATTATATGATTTGGGTCGATCTGTCTAAAATTACGATTTATAATGTCCACTAGAAGTTTGTCGGTCTAATTACGGGACACACCTGTATATTCACGTAAAGAATTGCAACGAAATTAAAAAACTTTCAATCATTCTGATTTAATTTCAAGAATTTTTAACCCTTTCGTGATATTAGAACAAAAAGTAGTGTAATGTACACGGAGATTCAGTTCTCTGGTAACCTTTTTCTCGAAAAGAATTGATATTTTTTCATTCTGTTGACGGTTTTGGTACAATTCAATGTTGACTTGAGATGTGTGTAAAAGTTGGAACAAAATAATTAAGACGCCAGGCGTAGCGGCGCTATCCAATATCTCCAGGACCATAACTTTTATATTAAGTCATCTTAATAACAAATGCAACATGTCGAATTATATGTTCTATATACGGCCATTTTGATCCATATTAAACTGATATATTTTTCTTAGTCCATTGTAAGTTACTTTGTCCAGTGAAACCTTATATTCTGGCAGAAGTAACTATAGTCCGTTCACGAAGGTTGAGCGCATAGTAGGTGTTTCTTTATTTATCTGAAGTTGGCAGTATTTGCTGTCATAACGTGAAATAAAGTCAACGTTGCCGAATATACCCGCCTCGTCTGACGAACTTGCTGGTTATTAGAGAACTCTATGCAATATTGACAACATTGCCTATCAATCTGATAAGAAAATAAAGAACATAACCTAAAATTTTAATATACACAGTGGAATATGCCAAATTTCCATAGCCAACCGACGGCTCAACCTTTCGTGAATGTACTATAGGTATAATGACATAAGGAAAAGATAATCTATGACTGGATCATAATGGCGCTATAAATATAGAACATATATAATCGACATGTTTCGTTTGTTATTAAAAAATGTTTTTTGTTATAAAATTAATATTTGATGAATTCAATGATTGGAAAATAGTTTGCTACAAAGTCTTTTGATTTTAAAACCCAATCATACCTATGTCTCTAAATCAAGGCATACTGTGACAATACAGAATAGAATTAACATAAAACACGTTTCAGGTCGATGACGGTAAAAAGAAAAAAATATTATGAAGAAATAACGTCAGAAATCGAATGACATAATAAAAAACGTATGTTCCTGGAGAAAAAATGTTTGACAGCACCGCGACGGCTGCCGTCCAAATTTCTTTCTCTGCAAATGTCAAGTCAACATTGACTTGTACCGAATACCGTCAACAGAATTAAAAAATATTCATCCCTTTTCGAGAAAATTAGGTTGTCAAGATAAGTGAATCACCCTGTACTAATCCAGAAACCGTTATTTCAAAAGTGACATATACATGTCCACAACCAATATATTATTATTCTTCACAATAAGCCCTTCGATTAAGCTTCGAAAACGGGGAATATGTTATAAGGAAAAAATGGTTCTTCTTATGTGACCTAGATGCTGCATTCGTTTGTCCATTTCAAAATGAAACAACCTCTATGTAGATGAGATGTCTCAATTGGTTTCGGTTGTATCACCATAAGAGTAAGAAGCCGTTTTACGTTCCTTAAAAGAATGATATTTAAATTCAAACATCGTGATATTACTTGCTCAATTTTATCGATTGATGAGGTCAGCCATAAAGTGGCGAAAGTCTATTTAGGTAATAATGCAATGGGTATGGCCACAGCCGTCTTCAAGTTGAAGAAAGCTATGGTAGGACTGGTGGTCAAAGGTTCGAAAGTCGGTGTAGCATAGAATTTGTTTTTTTTTTCTTTCTACTTTTTTTATCTTAATATTTTCATTTTATTATGTGATATGAGATCGGACTCTTTTGAGCTCTTGTGGATATTGGACAAAAACCATAAACCAATTTATATATCCCTAGAGTTATTGGTTAATGCTATTTATTCATGCTTAATTTTCAGATATACCAAAAAGTTCACAAAACACCTTCACTGAATAGAACGCACGAAAATAAATTGAATGCTTATAATACATCTTAAAATTTCAAGTTGGTCAGTTTTGAACCAGCAATGGTAACGGATTTCACGCAAGCTGAATCAAAAACGAGTGGTCAAAACTTACAAACATAGGTATATGGAACAATGAAAATTAGATTGCTCATTTCTTCCCTGTCTATATTCTACTGAATAGATATTATCAAAAGTTACATGTATATTACCTGAGAGTACGAAAATACCGAGCATTAAACCTGTTATTGTAGGTATTTATTCAGTTCACTAAACACTAAGAATGATTCAGAATTATATTCTCTCCTTAATATTTTCAATCGTTTATCGAGAATGCCAATTAATAAATTGAATCAGAACAGGTTTCAAGATTATGAAGTGGACTTAATTCTTTCAGCTTCATAGTCACAGATACAGGTGGAGCAGTGTCGAAGGCACTCTAGAGCGGAAAGCAAGAAGTAGTTGCCGGTTATATATAAAAAAATTCCAACATTTTTAAAATTCAATATGAGATAGTATATAGTGTTTCATTGGAAAACGAAAAAAGTAGAGGACGAATAAAGCACTTCTAGATGGTTTCGAATATACTACATTTTATGGGTCTCTAAAGTTAATACAGAGATACAGGCTGTTTTATCAATTTAGCCGATTTCCTTGAATGGCCATATCTTACGAACCATTCCGAATATTTGCATGATTTTTTGTACGAACATTATATTTACTTCTACACAAGCGACCTGACTATCTGTCACTTTGGATATCCAGGTCCGGGTTGAAAAAAATTTCATATGCCTTCGCATCCCGAAAACAACACCCTGTATTTTCGAAATACGATTTGATGTGTTTGAAACAGCACAAAAAAACTGAAGCATGTTCTTTTGTCTACTTCCTTTTAATCTTTGCATTTCACGTTCATTCATTTGAGAATTAAAAAGTGATGCTTTTCTACTTCGGGTGGTCATAATTATTAACCACCCGGAATATATTCTTGATATTGGTACACACATTCTTGTATTTCTACACTGGCGACTCAAGCTTCAGTTACTGAAAAAAAATCAGGTCCGGATGATTAACAAAAATTGTAAATGCCTAAGAATTTCAAATATGATGATTGGAAAACAATCCAAAAATAGAGGTTAGTTCAATTCTTTTCATTATCTTGCATTTTCTGTGTGAACTGTCTTTCGAATTTTGAATGTCATGTTTATTGCATTTCGTGAATAAACTATAGGTACCTTGATTTGAAGGGTTTCAACTAGAAACATAAAACAAAAATGTGCATTATCTGCATAGATTGTTATATTCAAGTCAGTTCAAAAGGTCCAGACTCAAATTTAAAAATATTAAAAATAAATACATAGTTTGCATCAGTTTCAAGTTAATTCGTATATAAGGTATAAAAGATTCTGAAATTTTAGAAATACCAGACGTTTTTTCAAACCAACAAAATATTTTGTGAACGCACCTGTATTTTACACTACAGGTCATGACAGTACAACCATGAATATTCAAACGATATGCCATATATTCTTTGATTGCATGTGTAAGAGGAAAGGAAATTTGTAAATATCCAAATGTCTGAAATTTCGAATTCAAATCGTGTAATCTAATTGATGAAAAATATGCGGAAAAGTAAAAAGAACACACAGTTGATTCTTGTGGTGTTTCCAAACATCGAAGTATATCTCAAAAGTTTAAATATACGGTGTTCTTCAAAAGTGTCCACCGCCATTTTTTGACACATAAAATGTCTTTTTTGGTCCTTAATACCCTGGAATTTTTCCACATTTTTAAAATTGGTGGAACATTTTGAAAAAATTAAAACTGTTTGAATTTTAAGATTCAACAGATATCCATCAAATTTTGGTGCCGTTGTATTCATATGGCTCCTGAACAATGTTAGTGAAAAAAACAATTGGCGATCTGTATTAGTTGGAAGATATGGCCCCCCAAGTCCAAAAAATATTCCACCTGAAAGTAACTTTTCTCACTACAAAACCACTGAAATACCGCTTTTATTAAGTTTGAAACCTCTCAGAGACATTTATCATAAAGACTTGATTACTTTTATATGAGATATATTCAATAAGTATTGCAAAAACATCGAAAAAATTCAAGGGAAAGCCCACCGTTTCTTATGGTAAGTTTGGCACTACCGCGTCTTTCAGCGAATTACTTTAGGAAATTATAGCGGGATATACCGGTATGCATCATGTCTTATTCGCGGGAAATAATTCGAGGTAGTGCCAAACTTACCATAAGAAACGGTGGCCTTTCCCTCGAATTTTTTCGATGTTTTTGCAATAATTATTGAATATATCTGATATAATATGAATCAAGTCTTTATGATAAAATGTTCAGAGAGGCTTTAAACTTAATAAAGCGGTATTTCAGTGGTTTTGTAGTGGGAAAAGTGACTTTCAGGTGGAATATTTTTTGGACATTGGGGGGCCCATATCTTCCAAACTAAGACCAGATCACCAATTGTTTTTTCATAATATTGTTCAGGGAGCCAATATGAATACAACGGCACAAAAATTTGATGGATATCTGTTGAATCTTAAAATTCAAACAGTTTTAATTTTCTTTCAAAATGTTCCACCAATTTAAAAATGTGAAAAATTCCAGGGTATTAAGGACCAAAAAATGACATTTTATGTCAAAAAAATGGCGGTGGACACTTTTGATGAACGCCAAAAAACAAATGACTATAATTTTATTTTTTTTTCTAAAAAATCGATTTTTCCGCTGATATTCATGAAAAAAATATACGACTATTCTTTAAAAGCAAAGAAAAAAGAGAAAAAATCATCATTCGAAAACTTTGGATTTCACAAGAGAAAAACAATAAAAACGAAAGAAGTGTTTTTTACAGAAATCTCAAAAATGGCTAGAGTAAAAGCTGAAAAGTGGCTGAATTATTTTCATTCAATGCCTAATCGATCCCCTCAATATGAATCGAAAAGGCCCGCGGGGGCAGATTTACCATCATCAGGTACCATCGTCTCGAAGTAAATGAGCCATGACGAAGTGCCCATACTGAAAACCTCTTGGAACTAACTGATTTGAAAAAAAAATATGTTTTCTTGAGAATTTCTGCACGTCTGTAGGTAAAGAAGATACAAAGACCTTGCCGAAAAAGTACCACATGACTCACTTTGCCTATTAAATAAATTTAGAGGGTTGATAAGGATGGCAACAGGGTGCGACAAAATTTTCAAAAATGCATAACAATTAGGTAAAAGTAAACAACAAAATTGATCGGTTTCAGCATTTTGTTGCCAAATATTTTTTTTCTGAGAAAAATTAATTTTTTCCATAATTCTGACGCGCACTGTGGTCCTATATGTAGTTGCCAACCAAAAAGAATTTCACAGAGAGACATCACTCATTAATTACTGGTTGTAATTTTAGGTAGGTCAAAAAAATTATTTTAGATATCTTTAACCCTCCACGTATAGAGTAACATGTCGAATATAAAGCTGTCCACGGCTTTAATTCATTAGAATGATGGAATAGCAGTTGCAGAAGAAGAAGGTTACTTGAGGTTAGGTTTTAGAGGTTATAATTTTCAAGAATAAGCACTATTTCCTGATGCTGCTGTGATGAATATCGAGAGAATATTAAAAAAAATGAATCATAATTTTGGTTATGTAACACAAGTGTTCCATGGAAAAAAATAATACCTGGAATTAGTCAACATAGCAAATGACACAGGGAGCTGACTAGATAATATTTTTGCGTAATCACTGTTCAGTTCACTACATGAACCGGTAGAGGTTAAGGTTATCGTGTGAATTTTTTCGCGCCATCTGTCGCGGAAAACGGCCAACTCCCACCTATGCATTCAGAGGATACTGTAAATGTCGGGTGTATGACCGTTACAGAACTCTGCAAATTGTAACTTGTTTTATGATTCGTTCCGACTACTCAACACCAGAGGACAGGATATACCTGCAAAGAGTTTTGAAATATGGTCAAATTCCAAGTACCTATATTTTATGGAATTTTGTTCGTTGATCACTCCATTAATTTGTGCTGCCAACTAAAGATCTATATATTCAATTAGAAGACGAAGCTATAGGTGAGTGTAAATGATCGCCAATTACTTAATCCTAAATCTCGATTTAATATAGAAACGATTTTTGTGAATGCTATTCGTTATCTTAACAAAATAAATGATTTCATTCTTGTTGATACTGTTCACTTTGGATAATATATTCCGATAATAGGGCAAATTGATATGACAGGAGAGCTATCCTTTCGGAATGCGAAATTCAAATTAAAATATTTGGTGTCATTGTCTTTACTTTAAGTATCTATAGAGGAGCACGTCTGAATATCGGCCACATTTTGTTTTTTGACGTGATATAGGTACCAACTTTGAGAGGAGCAAAGATATTTATTGATTAATGGAGTACCAAAGGTGTCTATCATGAAATAAGAAATAAGAAATTTTCATTTCATTGGGTTAGCTTGTTGGTTTTAAAATTTTACCGAACTGAAAAATGTCAGGTTGGAGTTATTGAAACTTCGCTCCAGAATTGAAATTTTGTTATTTTTCCTTCATTTTTTGAATTTATTGCAGGTGGTAGTTTGAATTCTTTGTTGGTTATATTACGAATATATCTGGAGCCAAGTTTAGAAAAACTTCAACCTTACATTGAACCTCTGTTGAAGCCACCAGAGAGCAGTTCAATGAAAAAATGCCAGCTTAAATATGTTCTTCAAGTAGACTGAGCCACCTTTTCAAAATTGAAAAAATTTTCAGGTTCGAAATGATTTCATTAAGGAGAAACACGAAACAATTCGCAAAAATATTTTATTCAAAGCAAAAACTCGTTAACGACGGAAAGTCACAAATATATGTGTTCCGGAAGCTTCCATATAAGTATTATCTTTCATCTGGAATGAATTCTTCTTCATCATATGAACATCAATTTCAAAAACAAATAGGTGGCCCATATTTCAAACGCAACCACCAAAATTTTAAAAGATGAGTACAGTATGTGATATAAAACATATAAAAAACAAATTAACTGCACCTTTACCAGAATTCGCGCGTCAAATATAACTACTGCTCAATCTGAAAACAGTTAACAATATAAAAAACCTACACCGCGATTTCAGCAAATGCGAAATGCTACCTTACATACACCATCTCGTTTTTATTCACTGAACATATTATAATACAAAAGTATATGGAAGAGTCTGAATAAGGTCTTAGGCTCAAAATTCATAGATATGTCACTGCTTATATTGCTAGAATTTAGGGGGCCCATATTGCACAAAACGACCCGGCCCATATTCCGACCTTCTCGTCTACTTTCGGTAAAATGCGTACTTGACTCACCTTATAGCAATTATCCTCAGCAGTTTATTAGAAATACAAAAAATTTCTTGTCGTACGGAACTTTTCTCTCTATGAATTTCTATATTCTCATCATCGTCTTGGAATGTTAGAATGAAAGTTCAGAGGCAAAAAAAAAATCGAATTTTCAAGAATTGTCAATCAATTTCCCACTTCTTGACTTTTGACACTGAAGTCACTGACATCTAAAATGAATGTCAGAAATATGTCCTAATATTCTCTGAATAATGTGAAATTTCCGTATCTCCAGAATGATATCCCTAGATGAGTTATTTTCATCCAGACTTGGCTTACTTTCATTTTCGTTTACTTGTCCTACTCTTCAGAGTCTTCTGTGTTATTTGTATAAGAGGTAATTATAATTTCCAAGTTTTTGATGACATTGTAAACGTGGAAGATTTCAGATCTGGTTCTGGTGATCAAATATTTTTTCCATTACTACTCGGAGAGACTTATCGAGTTAAATATCCCATCAAGAAGAATCATATCATGTGGGGAGGCTTTTATACATCAAATCTAAAAATAATCAAAATATTTTACTCATTTGTTGAATAATATGATGCCCTTGGTCTAATAAGGATTATTTTTTATCATATATATAACTAGATTTCAACATAATATTTATTTTGTGAAAAAGTGAAATCGTAACTGGAAAATAATCGCGAAAATGATGCGTGACATTTCGAAAACATTTTTGGGATGTGGTTTTTCAGAAGGTCTTTCATTGATTTTTTCCAGTTTCATTTATGTCTTTTGATCTCTTGTTATGAAACAATTGGGAAATATAATACTGATTTTCTCAAAGTCGAACCTTGACATTAGAATACTTACAATCAGCCAATAAAAAAAGTCTGGAGAGATGAATATTTCTTTGACCATTGACGCTGTTATTTCACAAACATGAACATGATTATAAAGCGTTGATTGAGCATAGACCTGTCGTTTGCAACGAGATTATTCCGAAGGATTCAGCTAAACACATGATGTTTCGTCAAAATTATTTTGTCATTTGATAGTTCTCGATCATTCAAAATAAAGGATGAAGATAAACCTCAGCATTAGGGGTTGGCAAATTACCGAATTTCAAGTTACCGGTAATTCGGTAAATTATTTGAAAATTACCGATTTACCGCTATTTACGGTTTTTTTCTTATCGAAATTTTGTTTTATAAAATAGGCCCTGAGAAAACGCAGTTTATGAAGACTGTTATCCTCAGTAAAAAAGTAAACCTAGAGTTGCCTTCACGCATTTTTATGGCAGCCAAGTAGAATCTTTTGATATGCGCGAACAAACTACCGGCGGTGCGAAAAAGTGCCGTATGTTATTCCGTATAGTACATAATAAATTAATAAATTACCAATACCGCATTGGGATGAATTGGGTTTACCGCTCCCTACTCGATACTAACGCTTGCGCCTGTTACAGATAATATTATCAGTTTGGCATCATTGTATGTTACTGCTAGTTTCTTTTGATGCGATGTGTTTACATTTTCATTTCGATTTGACGTCATAAACTGAAATTATTTCAATGATTTGGTGGAAGTTATATGTTGCTTAAGGTCATTCCGTTAATTATAGTTAAGGCAAAATTACAAAAAAGTTGTATTATATTCAGGAATTGGAAAAATGCA